>CATIWR010398352.1:0-26123 GCA_949677035.1 Omphalea diandra
AGATAATTATAATTTGTATTCTTACTCTAATAGGACAAAAGATTGGTGGCTTGTTCCTATTGGTTGAAAGTTAAACAGTTTTGCTTTTAGTCCCTTTTCTTCATTCCTTCATCACCTTCATCCATTCTCTAATTTCTAGATGCTTTTTATACTTTTAGATGAGCTCTTAAACATTTATGATGCCATAATAAGCACACAACATGAAATAGTTTATCATATAACTATGCAAACACTGCATATATGTTCAAGCATCCCAAATGCAACAGTGCAATTATCATTGTTGTGTTTTTATAATTCACATGTCTAAATGATTATTTATCCTATGCATATGTTCATGTGAGATTTCATATCATTTGATATAGTGCATATGCTCATATGTGATTTCATATCATTTATGTAATGAATATATTCATGTGATAATGCCAATGAATAAGGATAGGGATGTTACATTATGTGTCACTTTGGAGTTCAAAAGACTTTAGATATTTTGCATGAGCACTTTTATTGGCCTAATATGTGAATTGATGTTCAAAAGGTATGTGATAGATGTGTTGCATGTAGACAAGCTAAATATAAATCAAAATTGCATGGTCTTTATATGCCTTTACCTGTTCCTAGTTCACCTTGGGTTGATATATCTATGGATTTTGTTTTGGGGTTACCTAAGTTAAAACGTGGCAATGATTTTATTTTTGTGATTATTGATAGATTTTCAAAAATTACACATTTTATTGCATGTCACAAAACTGATGATGCCATTAACATAAGGTAATTTGTTGCTCAAAGAGATTGTGAGGTTACATGGTATGCCTAAAACTATTGTTAGTGATAGGGATGAGTTTCTTGTGGAAAACATTGTGGGGCAAATTAGAGACTAAATTGTTATTTTCTACTTCATGCCACCCGTAAACTTATGGCTAAACTGAGGCTATAAATAGGACTCTAGGGCAACTTTTGAGAGTTTTGATAAAAAAGAATTTGAAGTTTTAGGAGGAATGTTTACCATTATAGATTTTGCATATAATAGGAGTGTGCATTCTTCTGCACATTATTGCCCTTTTGAGACTATTTTTAGATTTATACCATTGAGTCCTTTAGATTTATCCCTTATTCCTTCTAATTTGCAAATTGATATGAAAGGTAAAAAGAAATCTGAATTTGTTAAACAATCACATGAGAAGGTGCGTTTGAATATTGAAAAGTGGAATGAGCAAGTTGCTAAAAATGCAAATAGGGGTAGAGTTAAAATAATATTTGAACCAGGTGATTGGGTTTGGGTATAATTTAGGAAAGAAAGGTTTCCTAACCTTAGAAAAAGTAAGTTAGACCCTAAGGGAGATGGATCTTTTCAAGTCTTAGAGAGAATTAATGATAATGCTTACAAGTTAGACTTGCCTATTGATTATAATGTTAGTGTTATATTTAATGTTGTTGATTTATCTCCTTTTGATTATATGAAGGTGTTAATTTGAGGGCAAATCCTTTTGAGGAAGTAGGGAACGATGCAAATAGCCAAGGCAAGTTAAGACACTTCAACTTCAAGATCTGATCATAAGTGTTTGGCTAAAGAAGTTTAATAAGGCAATTGGAGTATTCATACAACAAGGAGTTACACATAGATTAGCTCAAGAAAAGCAAAGGATACATGAAGCCTAATTAAAAGCTGACAGGAGCTTAAATTATTCAAATGGAGCACATAACTTAACAAAATGAAGTCCAACTTATAGAGAGAACCCAAGCATAACCCAATTCGGCCAAGGCATGTAAAAGGAATTCCAAGTCCTGCAAACAAGGAAATAAGGCCCAAAGTCAAAGATTTTTGCAATATTTCCTTAGTTGGCAATATTTCCTAATGGCATTAGGATTTTCTTATTAGGTTGAATCCTTATCCTTTTCTATTTAGGATTATTGTTCTTTAGTTAGGAAAATATCTTGGTCTAATCTTATTGACCAATTATAATGTTTCTTTGGTTTTCCTATTTAGTTTAGGATTGTCTTTTCCTTATTACATTAGGAAATATTAAATTATATTAGGAAATATAAACTAAATCCTAATTAATTTTAGATTAAGCATTGGAAGGCTATAAATAGCTCTCATATTCAATCAAGGCGATTCATTCAATCAATATTATTACTGTTAGCAATTTTGCTTATGAGATTAAATTCTCTTATTGAGTTCTTTAGTGGACTTAGTGAGATTGTTGAGTGAAGGCTTAATAATTTCACAAACTTGTTAATTATAATCTAAAATTGCTTAGTTGATTTAGGGTTTGGGTTAACACAACTTTGAATCTTTATAACTTAGGTTGGTAGAAACAAGTTTTTTAGAGATTTAGTTGGGATTTGAAGATCAAAACTCTAATACTTGGTTTGATAGATTTTGGGTAACTATTTTTTTAGCATATGGGTAAGGATCAATCCAACCTTGTTTATATCAATTATGGTTAGGGAAATTTTTTTAATGAAAGACTTAGGTGAAGTTGTCTGTCTTAGGCATCAAGATCTATATAGATAGATTTAAAAGGTTTATTAGCTTAAGTTAGAGTACATCTATTAGGTGAAGTTGTCTGTCTTAGGCATCAAGATCTATATAGATAGATTTAAAAGGTTTATTAGCTTAAGTTAGAGACATCTATTGATAAGGTATTAAATAGGTTCAATATGTAAGACTCCAAAAGAGGATTCTTGCTAATGTCTCATGGCATAATTCTTAGCAAGACTCATTTTCCATAGACACAAGATGAGCGAGAGCTCAAGATTAAGATTTCATATGCTTTTACTATTAGATCCATCATGTATGCCATATTGTGTGCTCCACTTGATGTCTCATATGTACTAAGTACAATGAGTAGGTAATAGTCATATCTGAGTAAAAGTCACTAGACAACTGTTAAAAATAACCTTAAGTACTTGAAAAAAATTAAGGATGCATTCTTAACATATGAAGGATAGGAAGGCGAGCTAATTGTAAGTGCTTACATAGATGCTAGCTTCCAATATGGCAAGGATGACTTTCAATTATAGTCAGGTTATATGTTTTGTTTGAATAAAGGCGCAGTAAGTTAGAGAAGTTCAAAGCAAGATATCTGGTCGATTCTATAATATAAATCGAGTATATAGTTGCCTTAGAAGTGGCTAAGAAAGCTATTTAGATCAAGAAATTTATCACTAGAATGGATATTATTCTTAGCATTTCTAATCCAGTGGACCTCTATTGTAATAATAATGGATCCATAACACATGCTAAAGAGCTAAGATCACATTAATAATCCAACACATGTTTAGGTGTTTTTATCTCATTCGAGAGATCATTGAGAGGGGATACATAAAGATATATAGAGTGTCGACCAATGACAACATTGCTGATCTATTCACCAATCCACTGTCATAGGCAAAACATGAGAGTCATGTTAGGTCAATAGGTATTAGGTACATTTTTTATTAGGCTTAGTGCAAGTGGGAGACTGTTAGTTGTGTGCCATGGGGCAAATTCTTGTATTGGGTATTTTCTTGATAATGTCATGGTTGCAATTTTATTAAATATCTCTTTTATATCTTATTTATGACTAAATTATAAATTTTATGAATAGTTAATTGTACCTAATGTCATCAAGTATGTGACTTGATAGTTAAACCTCTAGGCGTAAAGAATTCTATTCTAAATTATTCTAAATTGGTCATTATTGTTGGGATAATAATGAATGAAGACTAATATGCGTTTGATTGATGACTATGTTTTACTAGTCATAGATATGTAACATTAAATCAAACACATGGATATATGTTTTAGAAACATTATATTGGATTGGCCCATTATGAGAGCACCATATGGATAAATAGTCATAAGTAATTTTCATGTAATAGTATTAACTTAATCTTTTGACTTAAAAATCACATTAGATTCTAATATGATGAACTTCATGTTTTGATATAGTCCAACATTATCTTTAATAGGATAATTATAAAGAGTGATCTTAGACATGAAGTCAATCATATAAAGGGATATGATTGATTGAGAAGGAATTTGTCCCTGATGTCTTTATAAGAAATATATCTCTGGGCCCTTCAATAAGTTAGATTGAAGAGATTGCATGGTCATGCAGTAATGAATTGATAAAAGTTATCAAGACCATTTTATAATAGTCTACTTGGAGATCGAGAAAGAATTGAACTATATAAAGATGACATAATCCATGCCTTATGTTCAATTGAGATATAATGTAACAATACGATTAAAATACTATTTGTGAAATAGGTTAGGTTAGATTATTGACCTTTACATAATTTAGGTTGTTATAATGTCTTACTAGAGGCTACTTATAACTTGTGGGTCAAAAATAGGTTTGTATCATTACCATTATTATTTGAACCTATAGGTCGCACACATAGAATAGGCCTAAAGTGATATTGGATTTACTACTCTCTATATTTCTAATTAAGAAAATTATAGATATTATCTAAATTATTTTAATATCTATTACATTTTATAAGTTAAAATAGAATATGAATTATCTGACTTGTATCTTTTGGATACATAGCTTGCATAAATATCTTAATGGTTAAGATACACACATACACACATATATGTTTTACGTTTTTCTGTATGAAAAAAGTGTGTTCACATTTTTTTTTTTAGAAAAAACAAAAAGGAGAAAAAAAAACCTTAGTGGTTGCACACCCTACATTTTGGAGGTTGCCTATTCGTGTGGATACCTATGAAGGGCAATCATCTTTTTTTGACACCTTGATTCAATTTCAAGCTTGAGGTAGGTTGTTACTGGTGTAAATCTCCTCTTAGCCTTTAAACAAATATGTGATCTCTCATTTGAATTCGTATCATTATTTGCATCCCTCTTTTCAATTTAATCAAAATGTATGAATCCTTGGTAGGTTTCCATGTTGATAATTTTTGTTTTTTCACTGTGTTTGTTCTACAAATCCTAACATATAGTGCCTTTGAGGGCAAGGATAACATTCAAAAGCATCCAAGGGCCTTTTACACCTTTCTCTTCTTTTCACTTCTTGTTTTCTCTTTTCTTTTAAAAAACTTAGTTTTGGTTGGCTATACAGACATTTATTAGTCTGTATAGTGAGGATAGTTTTGCACAACTTATCTTCTTCTCCATCCAATTTCTTTCTTCTTTTATGATTCTTTAAGGTATCTTAAGAGCCTAAATGGTAGAATATAAGGTAAAACTTATGATTTATAACCTATATTCTTTCAAGATATGGAGTTAGGATCATGGATTTGACTTGGATTCTTAAGTTTAATGCTAGTAATTTTATTACATTTGTGTGTCACTCTTTTATCTTATCATGAACATTATGTTTTAAAGACTTTGGCAATGATTAATTGAGGCAATATAACTCCCAAGGACCTCATGAGTTCATTATTTTCTTATGGCAGGTGGTTAAGTTGTTTATTTCCATTGTTTTCACCAAAAAGAGGGGGGAAGGGGGGTTGTAAGCTCCCTAGCTCATATACTTCTCCTTTTCTTATCTTTAGTGACTACATGATTAGAATTGAAGGAGAAAGATTCACATTTTATTATTTTTTAACTTTACATTCCATACAAACTTTGGCCATGAGATTTTTTCTTTTTGACTAACATTCTAATCCCCATCATGCTTGGTGGTGTTTGTCAATGCCTAGCTCTTATGGAAGAAGGTCCAATAACCCTAGGATACCACCTACCCAAACTTTACCTTAAGCCATTAACATCCTTCAAAGTGCACTTGTATTTCATGTGTGATCTTCTATATGATATGATGCATATGTTTACATTATATTTGTCATCATTATTACTCTTATGTGATTCATATGATATTAGGATGATTTACTTTAGATATAGATCTATTTTAGGTTCCTTTGACTTAGAGACTATAGGTAAGACCTCCTTTTTTTGTTGCATTTATTTTTTGTGCACTTTGATTCATTATTTCTTATGGTGATTTATAATATGTTCTTTTTTTTGTGTAAGTGATGGAAAGGGGCATTATAATAGCCATGATGTGTGATTATGGTTGATTCATATATATGACCTTCCCTTTTAAATGTGGCATGATCCCTTTCCCCTTTGTAAATGGTTATAATGATGCTTTGATATGATTAAAATTATGAAAGTGAACCAAAGATGCCAATGGTTGGATCTTAATATATAGACTGTTTAAGGGTGCATAACCTCTTCCTTAAGTTATATATAATTTTTGAACCCAATCTTTGATGGGTTGAAGATGAATTGGGCCATTTAAATGACTTAGGAAAGTTCAAATTTCATCCTTTCCTGAATTCTTATCCCAACAAAAGTCAGGTGTGACTCCATATTCCCTTAGGGCTGACACCAATGTATAGTCATGTCTTGGTCCCTCATTGACCTCCAAATTAGAAAAAGGGCTTCAAACTTGCGTAACGCTTAAAGGATGCCCCATTGATCCAAGCATGAGCCATACTTAGGGGTTACTACTAATGTATTACTCCCATTCTCTCGATCTCCCATTGATCGATAAAAGAATGGAGTTGTAAGCAAGATTCCACTCATTCGAGCACAACCTCAAAATTTGATGGCACTTATAGTTGTGGCTCCACTAGGGTCTTAAAATTGACTTTGCATTTAATCTCTAGTGCACATTTTACCATATTAACTTTTTTATTAGTTATTCCTTTGTATTCATGTAGCCTCTACTGGGTTTTGTAGAATAGACACAGTGGAAAAATACAAATTTTCTATAATGAAACCCACCAAAGATCCATGCAATTTAATTAAATAAAAAAGAAGGATGCAAATACCTTACCATTCGGATGAGAAAATGCAAGATTATTGGAAGGTGGAGAGGGGGTTTACACCGGTAACACCTAACCTTGAGCTTGGAGTCTAATTAAGATATCACCAAAGGATGATAACCCTTTATAGCTATCCATACAAACATATTATCTCTAAAAGGGATAGTGTGCTAGCAATAGGTTTTTTTTCTCTTTCTAAAGTATTTTCTAAAAAAGCAACATGGATGTTCTCACCTATATCAAAAAAACCCTAGATGTACATATATATCTTAACCATTAAGATATTTATGCCAAATCTATATCTTAAAAGAAATAAATAAGATAATATCATATTATATTTTAACTTTTAAATGAAATGAATATCTAATAATTTAGAAAATATCTCTAATTGTCTTAATTATAAATAAAGAGAGTAGTAAAATCCTATGTCACTTTGGGATTATCCTATGTGTGTAACCCTGTAGGTTCACATAATATTGGTAGTGGGCCAAAACCTATTTCGGACCCACAAGTCATAAGTGGCCTCCAGTAAGACATTACGACTATCCAAATTATATAAAGGTCAATGATCGAACCTAGCCTACTTTACACATAGTATTATAATCATTTTGTCACAATATATCTTAATTGAACATAAGACATGAATTATATCATCCTTATATAGTTCAATTACTTCTTGATCTCTAAATTTATTAATAAAAAATTACATTAATAACCTTTATCCATTCATTTTCGCATGACCATGCAATCACTTTAACCTAACTTATCAAGGAGCCTAAAGATATATTTCTCATAAACGCATGAGGACAAATTATTTCTCAATCACTGATATTTCTCTATATGATCTACTTTATGTCCAATATTTTTCTATATAATCATTTGATTAAATATAATGCTGGAGTATCAAAACATGATGTTTATCATATTAGAATTCATGGTGATTTTCAGGTTAGAGAATTAAATTAATACTATTGCATGAGAATCACTTATGACAGTTTATCCATATAGTATTCTCATAGTAGGTCAGTCCAATACAATGTTTCTTAAATATGTATCTATATGTTTGACTTAATATCACATATCAATGACTAGTAAAACATAGTCATCAATAAAAACACATACCAGTCTTCATCATTATTATCTCAATAATAATGACCAACTAGGGAAAATTTAGAATATAACCTTTTACACCTAAAGGTTTTACTATTAAGTAACATACTTGATGACATTAGATAGAATTAACTATTCATGGAATTTATCATTTTTTTTTGTAAACAAAAGAGATATCTAATAAAATACAACCATGATATTATTTAGAAAATATCCATTATAAGAATTGGTCTACGACACATAACTAACAACTTGCACACTTCACCACATGTACTAGGTTTGTCCTTAAATAAATTGATGAATTCTCCAAACTTGAGATTTAAGCTCCATTTGGGCTTAGAAGATGGTGAGGAGGGTTCATTACTCATGAGCCAAGTATCTTAGGGTATCTTAAATGAGGGTTACGATAATCGTCCCCTAAGCTTATGGGAGCCATCAACTATAACAATCATCTTAACCACTAGGCGCATGTATAAGCCAATAACACATTGCAATAGGATGCCCCTGTGTTTGCATTTCTCTCTAAAAAAAGGGGTTGAAGTCCTTAAAGAGCAAGGGTAGGTATTATTCATGTAAACATAATGTTAACCCATTCCCTTTTAATGTAAATTCTCTTTTGTAAAAGTTTGTAAATTCCTCTACCCCGACATGGAAAAAGCTTTCATTCCTTATGTAAATATTAATGTACATCCCTTCCTTTCCTTATTAAAGGGATTTATAACTTACTTATACATGTTCCTCAAACAATGCAAAGAGTTCTCCTTTATATTTGATTCTCTCTTCTAAATTAAATGCTTGAGTGATCTTTTGAGACTTCAACTCTCACTAGTTTAAGGTGACCATTGTTTATTCTCTATCCCATGATGATAGAAGAATAGGTCCCATTTAGGAAAAAAGCCTTTCTACCTCATATATGAAAGAAATAAGGCTAGAAGGGTATTTGCAATAATGTGTGCATTTCATGCATACATACCTTATTTATCTTGCTCATGCATCTTGTTAATAACCTTTGTTTTGCAACCATTCAAACCCTCATAAAAAAAAAGGGCAATTGACTTGTTAGGAAAAGTAAGACACCTAGTTTGATTTAGAGACCAGAGCTAGTCATGGAATCGACCAAACCACTTAAAGCCATAGAGAGGACAAAGGCTAAAATAAACCATACCATGCAGGAAAGGATTGTTAAAGAGGTAAATAAGTACCTCAATAAGATTCTAAAAAAGGATAACACATTTATAAGTAATACTGATAAGGGGAAGGTATCGATGGAGGCACCCTAACCCATTGTAATTGATAATGATCTATTCAAACTTAAAGAGTATCATGAAAGCAAACCAATCCAAAAAAAGGGAAGCATTGCTATAGCTCCTTAAAAACTAGTGAAGAGTGAGAAGGAGAACAGTCGGTTTGATGACCTTACTAGGCAGCTAGAAAAGATCCAAAAGACACTTGGTGCAATAGGACTAAAAAGGGGGACTGATAGTGAGGAGCTGTTTGCTTATAAACTTGAGAAGCTTATAACAAATTTTTGAATGCTTTAGCTTCCTAAGTTTATTAAAACTCAAGATGCCACTAACCATATCCACTTTTATTTATTGATAACAAAGACATCCGAGGTGCCTACCAACTATATGCTTAAGTTGTTTAAGCTATCATTGAAAGGTTATATAAAGACATGGTATTATAACTTGCCTAAAACTATTAGTAGAAGCTAAAAAGAATTGATAAAGGCTTTTAAGAAACATTATGCTAACAACTTTGCACTAGAAAGTTACCTTACAGGATTTTGAGTCACTAAACTAAAATGTTGTAAAGTTTTTAACCACTACATACAGAGGTGGAAGAAATTGTCTTCTGAAGTAAGCACCAAGCCAATAAAGAGGGAATAAGTAAGGATGATCATTAAGGGGTCATTACTAAGCTTGGGTACCATAATTAAGGGCATATTGGTACAAAAGTTTAAAGATCTTAGAGAAGCCAACCTGTAAGTTGAGGAGTTGGAGGTTACATTGAAGAAGCAATATGGGGGGAGAAAAAGCACCTCGTCACAACCTCAAGGAGAGGGGAACAAAATTGCTAATGTAACTATTGTAAGAGCCCTTTGTCAGTTCATAAATTCATGAATGCCATTATCTAAGGCATTTGAGAGGCCACAAAAGAAAAGAGTGCTGAAACCTCTACCCTTAAGGCCATCACCTAATCCATGGCCAAGAGGGTATGATGCCAATGCATATTATGCCTTTTCACTAAGGAACTAGACACAACACTAATGACTATTATAAATTAAGGCATGAGATTTAAGATCTCATTAATAATAAAATTATCATTTCGTCGAATGTTGAAAGACCAAGCATAAGAGGAAACCCCCTCCTAAACTATCATAATCCCTCACCTTCAAACCAAAGGAAATTTATGATAGATTTAGGAATTCTTAAGGAGGTTGTCATGGCTACTATTAAAGAGGTGACTTTTGTAAAGGCTATAGTTGTCATTTGTAACATGATTCCTTGAGAAAGTTTAGATGAGGAAATAGAAGAAGTAAGGAAGAAGAGGATGATAAGGTTATAGGAGGAGTGTGATGAAGAGAAAGTAGAGGAACAGGTGAGCAACGTCATTTGAAGTGGCAAGTATTACCCTGTAGAAAGGTTCCCAAGGAACCAAGTGTTAATAAAGAAATAGAAAAGATTATAGTGTAGAAAAAGAAGAAGGACAACTGTATCTTGAGCTACTTAAAGAAGATGTCAGCCCATATTAGCATCTGAGAGTTGTTTATCACCTCTCAAGTACATAAGAGGGCTATGGTTAAAGCGATATCGAGTTTGATAATCTTAAATAAAGCTACATTAAAAGATGCTATTGCTCTAATTACAAAGGAAAAGTCACATTCTCTGATGAAGATCTACACTAGAAGGAAGGGATCACAATATAACTTTATTCATAAGACTGAGGTGAAAAGGAGGAGAACCTTACATGTGTTGGTTAATGATGGGTCAAGCATTAACATTTCCCCACTAAAGTTGCTATACAAGTTTGGAGTATTAGAGAATAACTTATAGGGCTCATATAGCATTATTATGCCATACGATGATAGTAAAAGATTGATTATAAGGATATTCAAGACTATGTTGAAAACTAGGATTGTCGAACTCGTGGTAGAGTTTATGGTGTTAGACATCCTTGTCACCTTCTCATTGCTATTAAAAAGGCCATGGTACCATCGTTTAGGAGGTGTTGCATCTATAGTGTACTAAAAGGTCAAGATCCCTTATAAAGGTGAGATAGTGATAGTCTATGCAAAGGTCAGAGAAATTGTGTCAACATTGAGCTTGGTTGTTCCTCATTTTAGAGATTTTCAAGCGGTTAGAGTTATAGATAAATAGATTGACTTGAAAGTGATGGGCATCATGAAGAACATGAAATTTTTGCCTAGTCAAGGGTTAGTAAAGAATTCAATAGGTATGCTAGAATTTCTCGAGATTCTTATTTATACTACTAGGAGGGGACTTGGCTATTAGGGGAAATGAATGAAGCTAAAAGTGAGAGATCTATATGGTCCACTTTATGATTTCTTTGTAAAAGAAAAGAGTGGTAGTTAGAGAAATTAAGGAAGATAAGAAGCAAGAAAAAGATGATACCATGGATGATCTCAAGAAAGCATTCTTTCAAATAAGGATTGGAGAAATGGGCTATTAAAATTAACTAGATTCATCAAACGAGGAGGAGGGGAAGAAAAAGAAGAAGAAGAAGAAGAAGAAGAAGAAGAAGAAGAAGAAGAAGAATAAGAATAATGGAAAATAACTCGTAAAAAAGGCAAGTGTCCTGAAGTCAGATTGATTTGCAGTTTTATATGCCTCACAGAGTAGTTGGCCATGGAATGATAAGTGAAAGACATTTGAAAAGGAACCTAAATAGTATTTGCTAGACTAATAGTTTTGGGCTATAGGTGAAGACCCCAAAATGAAGCAATCCAGCTCGATGAATTTAGATCCACCATTTATTGGTCCTGAATGGGGGTATACAGGGTTATGTAAGTTCATTAATGAGACATAAATTAGATTGAGCTTGACTAACATTGAAAATAAGATTGTCAACTCCATTAAAGATGTCAAAAGTGGTGTTGAAACACAAGTTGATTAGGCTAAGTTAGATGGGATGACACTATACGAAAGTTTTATGATGATTGAATTGAAGGACGATAGAATGAAGTAGGACTATAAAGGAGTAGTGAAGGCTTTGGTTAACACCAAGACAAGGAAAAAGGCAATCTCTAAATGAGTCAGTGACCTAAATGCTGCTTTTGAAATTAATGATGAAGAGAAAACTAAAAAGGAAGAGAAGACTGATGTTATGAGACTCTTGTCGATCTGCTAAAGGAAGCGACTTTTCTTAACACCTCTGATGTTCTTATTTCTAGCCTTTTTGAAGATGATGATGTATTTATTTCAAAGTTTAAGGCAATTAATGATGAATTTGCTTACTTGTCTGATGTGTTCCCTGGTGATAGTGTGTATTGCATATATCATTTTATGAGCATATTTAATATTAATTATATGCATACTACTACATTTAATCTTGGCACATAGGATAATAAAAAAATCTTACTTATTGCTAGTGATATTACATTAGAAGAATGGCATAAATTCAAATAGTTACTCAGGAAATATCAAAATGTCTTTTCTTGGACATATAAGGACATGAAATTGTTGATCGATGGATAGTCGAGCATAAAATTTTGACTTACCCACATATAAGGCTAGTAAAGTAGAAACTCAAAAGGATGAGATCATAATGGCCTCAGCTAGTTAAAGGAAAAGTTGGCAAAACAACTCCCTCAAAAGGGTGAGATCGAAATGGGCTCAACTAGTTAAAGAAGAGGTGTCAAAACTACTAAATGCTAAGTTCCTGCAAATAGTTGATTATCCTGAGTGGCTAGCACACACGGTGTAGTATCGAAAAGGTGAAATAGTAAAGCTATGTGTTAATTAGCGAGACTTGAACAAAACTTGCCTAAAAGATGACTTCCTTTACCTCATATTAATGTGTTAGTAGATAATGTTGTGACATGTGTAATGTACTCTTTTATGGATAAATTTTCAACTATAATTAGATTTTAATGGTCATCATTGATAAGGCAAAAACAACTTTTATCACTGCATGGAGGACATACTGTTACAAGGTAATGTAATTTGGATTAAAGAATGCTAGAGCAATATATCGACAAATGGCAGTTGCTTTGTTTCATGACTTAATCCATAAAGAAGTATAAGTGTATGTGCATATGGATGACATGATGGTGAAGTCTGAGATGAGGGAACGACACTTTAAAGACTTAGAAAAGTTCTGATAGAGAGTTGACCAATACAAACTGAGATTAAATCCTAAGAAGTATGTATTCAGGGTTATATCTAGTAAATTATAGAGGCATGTGGTAAGTGAGAAGAACATTTAAGTGGATCCAAATAAGGTGAAAGCCATTTAGGACATGCTACACCTGTGATAGAGAAATAAGTTTGAGGTGTCCTAGGTTACCTCCAGTACATCATTAAGTTCATAGCTAGACTCACACCTATTTGTAAGCTAATCTTTAAGTTGTTAAGGAAGGACTAGCTGTGAAGTGGAATGAGAAGTGTCAAAAAGTTTTTTAGAAAATAAAAGAATATTTAACCAACCCACCGGTATTGAAACCCTTAAAGTAAGAAAAGCCTTTGATTTTATTTCTGATAGTAGAGGAGAACACTATTGAGGCAATGATAGCTTAAGAGGATGGTATGGTAAATTAGCATCTTATGTACTATCTCAATAATAAGATGCTCCCTTATAAAGAAAGGTAGAATCTAGTAAAGAAAAAAAATGCTTGGCATTAGTATGGGCCACGAAGAAATTGAGGCACTATTTTTAGTCATTATGTTAAAGTGGTTTCAAAGCTCAACCCAATCAAGTACTTGCATAAGGCCTTATCCTAGACCAAAAAATTAGCAAGTGGTTGATACTATTGATTGAATTTGATATCAAGTACATGACTAAGAAGGTGATTAAAGGATAAGTAGTTATAAAGTATTTGACCTAATAACCATTAACGAAAGAAGAATTAGAAGTCCACCAGTTCCCAGACGAAGCATTATAAGTAATTAAATCTCAGGGTTAGAGGATATACTTTGATAGAGTGGTGAATAAGAAAAAAGCATGCACGAGCAAAATTATATTATCACTAGAGGGAGAACTCATCCTTATGGCTAAGAAGTTCGATTTTAAAGTGACTAACAACATGGTCGAGTATGAAGCCTATGCATTTGGGTTAGAGTCTTTGATGTAGATAGGGGTATAGATAGCTAAAGTGTTTAGGGACTCATTATTGGTCATCTACTAGATAACTGATGAATGAGAGTTAAAAAAGGAAAGTTTGTGCCTATATTTGGGCCATTTGAAGAGATTGGTCCAAAATTTTCAAAGGATAATCATGGGAGGAGAATGTAATGGTGGATGCCTTAGCAACTCTTGTTTCTGTCTTGGATGTACTGAAGAAAAAGCTAGTAAAGCCATTATGCATACTCAAATCTAAGGCACTATGCCATGTTGATACAAAAGTGATGGAGGTGGAAATAGAAAATTATCCATTGTACAATGATGTGTAAAGGTACTTAGAAAAGGGAGAATACCTTAAAAGGGCTAAAAGAAGGATAGGATGTGATTCAGAGATTAGAGTCACAGTTCACCATCTATGACGATATCGTTTTTAAATGAATGCCAGATGGAGTATACTTGAGATGTTTGACAAAAGAAGAAATAAGTAAGATAATGGAAGACATAAATATAAGAGTGTGTGGTCCTCGCCTGAATAAGAAGGCTTTACTAAGAAAGATCATAAGGATAAGTTATTATGGTACCACTATAGAGTAGGATTGCTTTCAAGTGGCCATAATTATATCAAGTGTCAAATTCATGGTAGCCTCAATCATCTACCATCAATGAAATTGTAGAAACTAAATTTACCCTATCCATTCGTAGCTTAGGGGATTAATGTGATTGGAGAAATTAGGACAACTTTTGCAAGGGGACATAGAAAAATCATTATAGCAATGGATTATTTCTTGAAGTGGGTAGAAATAGAGTCTTTTAGTACACTAGGGGCAAAACAAATGGCTTGATTCATAAAAAAGAATCTTATCTATCATTTTGGTGTGCCACATCACTTTGTGATGGAGAATAAGGTGCATTTTTAAGCAAAGGTCAGGACAATTTTGGAGAAATATGGAGTAATCCACCATAAATCATCACCTTATAGTCCATAGGCCAATAAGGCAGTCGAAGCAGTGAATAAAAATGTTAATAACATTTTTTCCAAGATGGTTGACACTTATAAGGACTGGTTTAAAAAGTTTCCCTTTGCATTATAGGGATATTGAAACATCAATGAGGATGATGCCATATTCCTTAGTATATAAGACGGAGGCAATATTGCCAATTGAGGTAGAGATAAAGTACTTACTAATGTCGGTTGAAACAAGAATTCTCGAGTATCAGTGGATAAGAAGTAGGTTTGAATAGTTAGCTTTACTAAATGAAAAGAGGTTGAAGGCTCTTTATCATATGCAATTATACCAAGCTAGGATGACGAGAACTTTTAATAAAAGAGTTGAGGAAAGCATGATAAAAGTGGGTGATTTGGCATTAAAGGCAATTTGATTATAAGCTTAGGATCCTTGAGCGAAGTTCATGCCAAATTAGGAATGTCTCTATGTGGTTAAGTAGATATATTTAGGTAGCACTGTGAAACTATCACACATGGATGGGCATGAATTGTTTGAACTAGTAAATCTAGATAGGTTGAAGAAATACTTTGTATAAGGTAGTGAGAAAAGTAAATAAGCTTGCCAAGTCAAAAATCATAAAGGGAAACTTAGGCAAAAGTTAGGGCATACAAAGAAGATCAAAAGAGAAAAAAATGTTAAACCTTTAGGTTCTGAGTCTTGTTTTGATGATCACAAACATATCTAGGAGATAACCTTTGTTTAAGTTATCTGTGTTAATTCTTATAAGTACATCAATTCGTTAAACCATGATGATTGGAGAAAGAGTTATGATTGAAAACTCTAAGTATTAAGAGAGTAAAGATCAAACAAACTAGGCTTAACAGTCTAACGGGTGTTGCCATTATCTAACAGGAGTTGTGACTCTAGCAATGAGTGTTGAATGAACTCAACATGCATTAAAACATCAAGCTAACACGAGTAAAGTCTTCTAGATCTCATACATGTATTGTCCTTTATTACAATAAGTATTGGATAAATAAAACACATGAGTTATATACATTGAATTTTGCAATAGGCGTTGTTTTTGATCTCTCAAAAGGCATTGCATTTTTGCAATTGGTGTTTGAACAAGTGAATTAAATTAAGCAAAACTCTCAAGATCTCAAAACAGGAGTTGAAAAAGCTCCCTATATTGAGCTAAAGTTTTTAGACCCTTCAATAAGGCACTCTTAATAATGCAATAGGCATTGAGGATGTCCAATAGCATTGAAAGTTCACCCATAGCCATTGAAGTATTGTTGAAGATCTTGGAAAACAAAGCATCAAGTTCACACCTTCCTTGAAATCTATAATGGGCATTATTCATATTTCAATAGTGGTTTATATTAAAGCCTAATAGGTATTAAGATTTTTTAATAACCATTAAAGAGAGTTGAATAAACAAATGGGAAAGTTAAAGGAAGAGCGTTGAGACAAGCTTTTCTCTAATAGCTAGTCCAAATAGGTGTTTTGTTAGTACCAATGATCGTTAAAGGTATATTTTGCTTGACATTCACCTATTTTCATGAAATTAATGATCGTTGATGACTCAACAATAGGCATGGAGAATTCCCAATGAGTGTTGAGCATTTACATCTATAATAAGAAGTAACAACTTTCTTTTTAATGACAATTTTTTTATTTCAACTAATAAAAAGACCCGTTCTCAATAGAAACAAGCAGAAGTGAGTATTCTATTACAAAAGCTATTTCCAAATAAAAAAGGTGAACCAAGAGTGATATAGCAATCAAAAGAAGTTCATTATTTAAAGCTTGCAAGTGTTATCTTCAAAATAGAGTTTGAAGAACAAGTTTTTTAGATATTTTATCAATATTCTCAAACAAATCAAGCATACATTGTGAGTGTACTTTAAAGTGTTTTATTACTTGAGTAAGGGAGTTATCTTCATCTTTAAAGTTATATTTTGTTTAAGGAACCCTTGGTTAGGAGATCTTAAAAACCATATTTTGTGAAATGTTTATGATAGTATCTAGAAAGTAATTTAGGATAAGGTTTTATTAGCACCCATAAGTCTACTTGTAATGACTTGGCAGTGCCCAAAAACTAATATTGTAAAGGTTGTTGATAACACCTTAAGCTATCTAGCTAGTAAAGGGTTTAGTGCAAATACTAGAGGAGAGGACGTAGGTATATTGTGTCGAACCTTTATAAATCTTGTGCCTTGATTTTTCATACATTATACATTTAGATTTTATTTTTAATTACTTGTCATTGCCCTATTCAACCTTCTTTCTAGGGCACTAAGAGACAATAATTGGTATTAGAGCTAGTCTCTTCATCAAAAATTAAGTGTTCAAAGTAAAGATCATGGTATGTCATGAAGAATCACAATCCATCCACAAGCCCCCATTCTTCAAGGAGATTATTATAGGTACTGGAAGAATAGTATGAAGATCTTTCTTAATAATGAAACCATTGACTTGTGGGACATTGTTGAAAAAGGAAGAGAGGTACCAATAAAACTAGCTAGAGAAGTTCTAGTACTAAAACCTAAAAGTGAATGGACTCCTAAAGAAAAGAAGGTAAATTAAAAAATAGAAGAGTAATCCATGTTCTTTTCTATGCAATCCATGAGTCTCAATATGCTAAGTTGCAAATGTTTACATCAACCAAAGAAATATGGGACACCTTGCAAACTCAACATGAAGGAACCAGTGAAGTAAAAAAGAAAAAGATTCATTTGCATACATACATATATGAAACCTCTATATACCAACCTGGTGAAACTATTACTGAGATCTATAATAGATTTATAGATATTATAGGCACTCTCAAAACTTTAGGAAAGTTTTATTCAAATGAGGAGATGATAGCAAAAATCCTTAGAACTCTTCTTAAAGATAAGTGGGAAGCTAGGAAGGCAGCTATCGAGGAAGCCAACAAATTGTTGGAACTATCACTTGATGAACTTAAGGGAAAGTTATTGGCTCATGAAATTATTCTTGAAAAGCCTGCTGAAAACACAAGAGTAAGGAAGAAAGACTTGACATTGAAAGCTAAAGAGGTACATTCTAAAATTCCTTCTTTTTCTTATTCATTAACTAATTCTTCTTCCAATAATGTTGAAGATAGTAGTAAAGATGAACTGCTTGCCCTCATCATCAACCAAGGAAAAAAATTCCTTTTAAATAAAAAGAGTGAAAGGGCAAGGAGACATAAGAAGAGAGGAACTAAGAGTCAACTCATCTATTATAAATGTAATGAGAAAGGGCATATTAAATTAGATTTTCCTAAGATCAAGAAGAGTAAGTTTCCTCCTAGAAAACACACATCTAAGAAAGGAAAGGAAGTGTACAAAGCCACATGAAATGATACTAATGATTTCGAACTTGATAAGGATGAAATAACAAAGGAGCTAGCTAACCTCTATCCCATGGTAACTGAGGAGCAGCCAAATGACTCTTCAAGTGAACACTCATCCAACAATGATAGTGAGAGTGATAGTGATAAAGAGGTAAATCCTTTTGACACCTACTATAGAGAAGAGTTATACTTTATGCTTATTAAATTCACTATGAAAGTTGAGACTCATAAATTTAACATCTCCTCTTTTAAAAAAGAGAACAAGTCTTTAAAAGATTATGCTAACGGTTAAGAAATTATAGCTAAAGAGGTTGACTCTCTCACTACTGATAACCTTAAGCTTAAGGAAAGCCTCAACAAGTTCACTAAAAGAAATAAAAAGTTAGACTTTGTCCTTAAGGTTCAAGGAAGTCCTTCCAACAAATATGGAATAAGTTATAATGCCACCACTTTAAGGGATCCCTCATCTTCTAAAACAATACTTGTTAAGGCCAAAGAGAATAATGCTTCTAACCATGTTATGAAGCATAAATTTTCTAAAAAGGGAAATGCCATTAATAATGATTGAAGAGGGAAGTCTCAACACAATCACACACTATTGAGATAAACTCCACATAAAGCAAATTATTTCTACATGTATCACTCTTACAGGCCTAAGAGGCAAGGAATGCAAAGACACATAAATTGCCATAACTATGGATATAGACACACAACACAAAAGAGTTCTTCATATGAGAAACACTATTAGACACATTACTCAAAAGAGTTACAAGTCCAAGAAACACTATATGCATGCATCACCTATAAGTAGGACATTAGTTCACTTTGATGGTGATTATTTATGTTGTGGTATATATGGCCATATGGCCTATCATTGCCACTCTAGATGGCATGATGAGCAGTTGGAAAAAACTAATCCTTTAGGACCCAAGAAGGTTTGGGTACCTAAGACATAACTCTCTTTGTTTTTGCAGATGTGCTTAAAATGCCAAGTTAGAGAGTAAGAGTGGTATCTTGATGGTGGATGTTCAAAGCACATGACAAGAGAAAGAAAAGTCTTTAAACAATTGGAGAAGATCAAATGACTTGGAAATATGTCTTTTGGAGACAATGACAAAGCCAAAATTATTGGAGACAATGACAAAGCCAAAATTATGGCATAGGTAAAATTGGTAAGGATAATGACTTACCTATCCTTCATAAAGTACTACTTATTGATGGACTCAAACATAATTTGCTAAATGTAAGTCAGTTGTGTGACAAAGGCCTTAAGGTTATGTTTTAGCCATAAGCATGTTATGTGTCAAGGATGAGTGACAACAAAATGTTGTTCATTGGTAGAAGAGTTCATAATATTTATGTGATTGATTTAAATTCTCTTGTTAACCATAATACAAAGTGTTTAGCCTCTATAGTGGATGAATATATAACCTAGCATTGAAGACTAGGACAGGCTAGTCAGGAACTCCTAAATAAGCTAAAGAGAAGAAACTTGGTTTAAAGTCTACTTGAAATCAAATTTGCAAATGAAGTAGTTTATAAAGCATGAGAAAGAGGTAAATAAATAAAATCCTCATTCAAAGCTAAGAACAAGGTAAGTTCTTCTAGATCATTGCAATTGCTTAATGTGGATCTATTTGGACCCACTAGAGTATCTAGCGTGGGAGGCATGCATTATGCATTTGTAATAGTAGATGATTACTTTAGTTATACTTGGGTATTGTTACTCCCTTATAAGGATTTTTGTTTTAATACTTTTAAGACCTTTGCCAAAAGAACTTAAAACTAAAAGGATTTGAAAATCTCTTTTATTATAAGTGACCATGAAAGAGAGTTTGAGAATGCTAAGTTTCATAGCTTTTATGATGAGTATGGTATCTCACACAACTTCTCAACTCCTAAAACACCACACAGAATGGTATGGTAGAAAGGAAGAATAAAACACTTTAAGAAATGGCTAGAACCATGTTGAATGAGTACAATCTTTGTAACAACCATTTTCATTTACAAATCATGGCATTAATGTCCAAAAATACATACGCATAAAGTTTTATTCATCATATATACACAATCCAACATGTATTTAGTGTGCATGTATGTTAACTAATATTCAAGGCTAGTGACCATAAACTAGTTCCTATATAGATATATGTACATGGCATAAGGAGAGAGAGATTTGGAATTCTACCGACGATCTATGGTCCATGAGTCTTTAAGAAAAACTTTACGCACCATGGTATCCAAACCCTATGCTTTAGTATCTAAAAAACATAATTGCGATTTGATGAGTCACGACTTAATGAATAAAAACAATAATCAAATTCTTATGACATAACCAATAATCAAATATAATTAGGATACATTACAAGTATAATAATTGACTATGCAAGTGCCAATGCAATAGATTGCTTTTTATCGTGACCTTGCAAGGCAAACACTACTCTCAGGAATTCATGTGATTCAAGTGACATTTGATTTTGTTGTCCAGCATATAACAAGTGGATCATTCGATCAATAACACATGCCAAGAGGACATATTCATCCCTTTTCCACATCATTTGTAAATGCTTGGCAAGCCAGTCACAACATTCTTTTAGTTCCATATGCAAGTGTTCATTTACAATGGTACACCAAGTAATCATTAAGAGCATATAATTCTCACTTGACTTGTATTCACATGTAAAATGTAACAATTTAAACTCATATGCATGTTACAGAACATAATCATATTATAAAATTATTGCACATTCACATTAGAATCTAATTATGGTTTTTACTCACCTTTTGATGTGACCAACCTTTACGGTAGGTTTGGTTCTCTCTCTAGGGCTTCCTCAAAGTGTTGACATCCTAAAATTTGATACATACATGGTTATAAATATGTCAAAGTGATTATAAATGCTTGGTATGCAATTATGACATGATCCATGCAAGTGGACCTAGTGTTTATGCATGTTTTTCCTTATATGGCTGCTTGAGCTTGCTACACTCTCATAGAAATAATTCTAGATATAGTTATCCAAATGACTTGATTCTTTATTTGAAATAAACTAGACACATAATGATACAATATATTCAAATTTCAGGCCAATATAAGACACATAGAAAATGGGGTGAATTTTTGAATTTTGCTATATTTCAATGTCATCTCAATCTGAGTAGGTCTTACATTCTTGGGTATATCTCAAATTGTACAAATCAAATTGCAAAACTAATTTACCAAAAGTTATGCAACACATAAAGGAACATTGTTCATGTTTTACTCATTGTCTAATTCAGTCTATAAAATCACCAAACCAATCTTAGGGTAAGCAGATTTTCAACATGGCGATAATTAGTCAAAATAGAGGGGCAATATCTCAACAACCATACAAAATTTGGTAACAATATTTTACAATCATGTAGATAATATATGAATATACAACTTTAAAGTTTAACACATCACCAAATTCTTAATCTATGGCTATCAAATTCTTGGAAAACATAATTAAAAGGCAAGTGTGGTTTCATTTAGGTATAGGGTCAATCAAAATCAATGAGCCATATCTCTTTCCACACAACAAATCAATCCAAACTGCTTTATTAGGAGTTTATAAGGGATATAAAAATACAAGTTTTGTGCTTTACACTTTGTCAAAATCAAAATATAAGGCCATCAAAATATAAAAAAATAGAAACACTGAGGTGATTTCGGTTGGTTGTGAACCAGCCCTAATAGAGGAGCCATAATTCTTCACACACACCAAATCAAACAAAACCGTTTCACATGAACTTAGATGAGGCATGAAGATACAACTTTCATATTTTGTACTTTCTCTAATTCCTCTTTTAGGATTATGAAATCTAGGGTATAAAATTCTGCTATAACAATAAAATCGACACAATCAACTCTTGTTCTCTTGAATTTCAACTTCCATCCAAGAGCTCTAGCTCGATTACTCCATAATTCTCACTAACCATGCATGATTAAAATGTCATGAGGGATTAATTTCATATGGAGAGAAGATAAATTAACTTACCTATTATCCCATAACCAGAAACCTTAGGCTTCCTCCTTAGGGAGCTCACTCTTCTCCCTCTTCTTCTCCTTCTTCTTCTTTTTCTTCTTCTTTCTTTCTTTCTTCCTTAGCTCTTTCTTTATTTTGCTGTACCTCACATCTAAGCTCTATATTCTAATCCTACAGGGTCAAAATTTCCACTTGTAAACCTATTGTAATAACACAAAATCATGGTGTTGCATTCTTATTAGTTGAAAGTTCACTTTCCTCTTTTTGTCCCTTTTCTTCACTCCCTAAGCACCTCCATCCATCTCCTAACTCCTAGATGCTCCTTATATTTTAAAATAAGCTCTATAACACCATTATTTTTAATGCTATAACATGCACATAACATAAAATAATTTGCCATGTAACTATACAATCATTACATATATGTTCAAGTGTCACAAATGCAATGGTGTGCATGTGTCATCGTCGTGCTTATGCAATTCATGTATCTAAATTATCATTTATCCATTGTATATGTTCATGTGGGATTTCATATCATTTATGCAATGAATATGTTCATGTGATAATGCTAATGAATGTGGATAGGGATGTTACATTTCTTCCCCTCTTATAATGAAATTCATCCTCGAAATTCAATACCTATAAACAAATATGGATATTATCATTTCAAGTTCTCTTCAGTTTCCATGTAGCCTCTTCTTGTGAGTGGTTTCTTCATAACACTTTAACTATAGTGATTTCTTGATTTCATAACTATTTTGTCTTATAACTAATGATTTCCTTTGATTTTTTAATGTAACTGACATCATCTGCAATTGTTATTGCTGGATCCCTAAGTACATGTGTAGGATTAGACTAATACTTTTTTAGCATACTCATATGGATTATATCAAGAATCTGAGCCATCTCAAATGGTAGTGCTAGCCTGTAAGCTAATGGTAGATCTCATAGGGTTCTATGTATTGAGGAATCAGTTTTCCCTTGTTGCCAAATCAAATTATTCTTTTCCATGGTGAAACTCGAAGGAACACTTTCTCTCCCACCTCATATTCCATTTCTCTTTTGTGTTGGTTTGCATAGCTCTTTTGTCTGTCTTGTGCTGCTTTAAGTTTGCTTTTAATTACCTTCACCGTGTCCATAGTATCTTGCACTAGTTCTGGCCCTTCTAAAACACGCATCCCTTCTTCATCCCAGTAGATAGGACTTCAACATTTTCTTCCATATAGTGCCTAATATGGTGCCATTTATATACTATTGTGATAATGATTATTATAAGAAAATTGAATCAAGATAATATATTCATCCCATACACCTTTGAACTCTATCACACAAGCTCGAAGCATGTCTTCAAGTGTTTGAATTGTCATTTCTGATTGCCCATCAATGTGGTACTAAAACTCAACTTGGTACTTAAAGCCTATTGCAAACTAACCCAAAATCGAGATGTAAATCATGGATCTCTATCTAATACAATGGATACTGGAACACCATGTAATCTGACAATTTCATCCACATATTTCTTGGCAAAGTGCTTAAGTGAACTACCCCATCGAATAGGCAAAAAGTGAGCTGACTTAGTTAGTCTATCAGTTATCACCCATATAGCATCATTTTTCTTCAAAATCCTCGATAACCCATATATAAAGTCCATGGTTATTCTTTCCCATTTCCATATTGGAATCATTAATGGTTTCAATTTTCCAACTGGTGCTTGATGTTCCATTTTGATCTGCTGACAAGTCAAACATGTTGAAACATAGTTTACTGCATCTTTCATCATTTTAGGTCACCAAAAATGAGATCGCAGGGTATTATACATCTTCATCATTCCTAGATGCACAACATATGGAGCATTATGTGCTTCTTATAAGATTTGTCTTTGCAAGTTATAAACATTAGGTACACAAATACGAGAACCCAATATTAAGACATCATTTCAAAAATCAAAATCTCCATGTCTCCTATGTTTTGCCATTTCATTCATTCTATGTAACTTTGGATCCTTGCCTTATGCTTCTTTAATTTGATTATCCAACATTGGTCTCACTTGAAAAGTAGCAATCAATACCCCATTCTTTTATATGTTTAGTTCCATATTCATAACTCGTAATTGAACTAAATAAGAAAATGGAAATACTTGTAAATGAGTGACACCGCTTCATGATTTCCTGCTCAAAGAATCAATGACCACATTTCCCTTCCCTGGATGATACTCAATGGTGCAATCATAATCCTTTAGCAGTTCTAACCACCACCTCTATCTCATGTTTAATTCTTTTTGGCTCATCAAATACTTCAAGCTCTTGTGATCTGTAAACATTTGAAAAGTTTCTCCATACAAGTAGTGTCTCCATATTTTCAATGCAAACACAATGACAACAAGTTCTAGGTTATGTACTGGATAAGATAATTCATAAGGTTTCCATTGTCTAGATGCATATGCAATTACCTTACCATGTTGCATTATAACACATCCCAAACCTTGATGAGAGGCATCACTATATACTATAAATCCTCTATTACCAGTAGGTATGGCTAACATTGAAGCTGATGTCAATCTATCTTTTAATTCATCAAAACTCTCTTGACATGCTTTAGACCACTGAAATTGTACATTTTTCTGAAGTAACTTTGGTAAAGAAGTAGTTATAAGTGAAAATCCCTCAACAAATCAACGATAATACCCAGCTAGTCCTAAGAAACTTTAGACTTCTGCAACATTCTTTGGGGTTTTCCATTTTACTATTGCTTCAATTTTGTTTGGATCCACCTCTATGCCCTTTTTAGAAACTATATGTCCTAAAAATATCACATGATCAATCCAGAACTCACACGTGCTTAATTTAGCAAATATATGTTTTTCTCTCAAATTTGGAACACAATCCTTAAGTGTTATTCATACTCTAAATCATTCCATGTAAGCACTGGAGGCTGGACATCATTCCTTATAATGGTTTCCCATTAATCATATGTATCCCCCTGTAATAGCAACACTGCATAATCAAACTTTTCTTCTGGTATGAATTTCATCAAATTCAAAACCCTCTATGTTCTCTTTAGCAATGTTTCTACCACTGATGGATTTGTGGTACCACTGAAGTCAACTGCACATTGTTTTCTTAATTTGTCATACCTTATCTCTCTTTGAATTTTTGGACCCTGCACTATTGGTTCACCAATTCTATGTTATGGTTGACCATGAGATATCTGTTGTGCATTAGAATGTATCGGAGATCAAACTCTGTAAGTAGGTTTATCTGTTAATGGTTGGCATGATGCTTATATGGAATGCAAATCGGCTGACTCCTCTCTCCTTGGTGAGCCATGGGTACTACCATGACTACCCTATGCTAATGCCCTATAGACATATATGACTATGTCATATGATAATGCATAATGGTGCAAAAGTCATGTCACGTTCATATGTATGTCCCTGTGGAACCTATCCTTGTTTTGATACCAAAAACTGTAATGACCATTTTCATTTACAAAACTCATAGCATTCATGTCCAAAATACATATGCATAAAGGTTTTATTCATTATACATACACAATCAAACATGTATTTAATGTACATATATGTTAACTAATTTCAAGGCTAGTGACTATAA
>CATIWR010398432.1:0-26963 GCA_949677035.1 Omphalea diandra
TGGCCTAGAAGCAGTAAGATAGAGTAGAGATTTGATCATACCTCGATATCTCTTTTTATCTACTACCATACCCGATTCATCCTTGTATAGCTTGATGGTACTACTCATTGGAGTTTTTGCTATCTTACATCCTTCCATGCCAAATTTCTTTATAATTTCCTTTGTGTATTTGGCTTGGTTGATGAAGATCCCTTCTTTGAGTTACTTGATTTATAGTCCAAGAAAGAATTTGAGTTCTCCCATCATGCTCATTTCGAATTCCCTTGTCATACACTTAGCAAATTCCTCACAAAGAGATTCATTAGTAGCACCAAAGATAATATCATCAACATAGATTTGGATAATTAAAGTGTCTTGCTTATGCTTTTTAATAAATAATGTAGTATCAACCTTTCCTTTCTCAAAATCATTTTGCAAGAGAAATAAACTTAGCCTTTCATATCAAGCTCTTAGAGCTTGTTTTAAACCATATAAGGCTTTGTTTAGTTTGAAAACATGGTTTGGAAAACAATGTGATTCAAAATCGGGGGGTTGTTCAACATAAACTTCCTCCTCAATAATGCCATTTAAAAAAGCACTCTCAACATCCATTTGGAAAAGTCTAAAATTTATATGACATGCAAATGCTAAGAGAATCCTAATGGCCTCTAATCTTGCTATGGGGGCAAAGGTTTCCTTATAGTCTATGCCTTCCTCTTGGTTATATCCCTTAGCAACCAATCTAGCCTTGTTTCTAGTGATGATACCTTGCTCATCTAACTTATTTCTAAACACCCACTTACTACTTATAATTGGGTGATTTTTAGGCCTAGGGACAAGTTTTTATACTTTGTTTCTCTCAAATTGGTTGAGTTCTTCTTGCATAGCAAGTACCAAACTTTCATCGTCAATGGCCACATTAATTGATTTTGGCTCTAATTGAGAAACAAATGCAATATATTATCTAAATGATGTAATTGAGATCTAGTACCTACACCCTTTGATGTATCACCAATGATCAAGTCCTTGGGGTGATGCTTGGAGAATCTCCAATCTTTGGATAGCTCTTACCTTAGTTCATTCTCTTGTTGAAGTTGTGGTTCGTCATCCATCCTTGATTATTCACCTTCTTCTTTATCATTTCTTCTTGTAGTATCTTTCAATTCTAGCTTTTCTAGTTCACCTACAAGATCATCAACAAAAGTACCTTTCTCAAGATCAAGTTTACTAGATTCATAAAAAATGATATTTATAGACCCTTCAACTACAATAGAACTTTTATTGAAGACTCTATAAGCCTTGCTTGA
Organism: Omphalea diandra; assembly: GCA_949677035.1. Lineage (NCBI taxonomy): Eukaryota > Viridiplantae > Streptophyta > Magnoliopsida > Malpighiales > Euphorbiaceae > Omphalea > Omphalea diandra. Next base: position 1,287 of record CATIWR010398432.1, read on the forward strand.
AGTGGAATAGCCTAAGAAGATTCCTTCATTAGTTTTGGAATCGAATTTCCCAAGATTATCCTTGGTGTTCAAAATATAACACTTACATCCAAATACTTTTATGTATGAAATTTTAGGTTTTTTACCATTCCAAAGCTCATAAAAGGTTTTATTGAGAATGGATCTTTTGAAAACTCTATTTACAATATAACATGAGGTATTAATGGCTTCGGCCCAAAAGTAATTTGGTAAGGAATACTCATTAATCATTCCCAGCCATTTCTACTAATGTTCTATTTTTCCTCTCTACAACACCATTTTGTTGTGGTGTTCTAGGAGTTGAAAAATTATGAAAAACTCCATTCTCCAAACAATAATTTTCGAATGATTCATTTTGAAATTCTTTTTCATGGTCACTTCTAATAGAAGAGATGAAGTAACCTTTTTCATTTTGAACTCTTTTTGCAAAACTTTTGAAAGCATCAAAAGAATCATTCCTATGAACTATGAAGGATACAAAAATAAACCTAGAGTAGTCATCTACAAGGACTAGTGCATAATGCTTTCCACATAGGCTAGCACTTATAGTAGGTCCTATTAAGTCCATGTGAATAAGTTGAAGTGGTCTAAATGTACTTAAAATATTTTTTGCTTTATGGGAGGCTTGATGTTGCTTCCCCATTTGACATGGGCCACATGTCTTGTCTTTAGTGAATTTTAGCTTGGGACGTCCTTCCACTAACTTCCCTTTGGATAGGCTTTGAAGAAGATCCATGCTTGCATGCCCAAGCCTTCTATGATGATCAAGCTTCATTGCTTAAAGACATGAGACACTTGAAAGATTGGTTAGCCAAATTGTCTAAGTCAATTGAGTTGGTATTGCCTTTCCTTTCACCCTTGAAAATAACCTCATCATCCACCAAAGTGGTGACTCGACATTTCATAGGGTCAAAGGTGACCTTATTACCTTTGTCGCAAAATTGACTTACACTCAAAAAATTATATTGTAAGCCACTAACTGATAAGACATTACCAATTAATGAACAACCATCCTTACCTATGGTACCAATGCCAATTGCCTTACCATTGGCATTGTTACCAAATGTGACATCTCTACCTTCTTTCTATTTAAGTGATGTGAATAGTCTTCTATTTTTGATCATATGCTTTGAGTACCCACTATCCACATGCCAATTACTTGCTTCAGTGGTAGTCACATTTCCCTACAAACTAAGAGTCAATCACCTTTTCTTTGGTACCTAAGCATACTTGGGTCCTAGGGGGTTAGTGATTGAAGGGTCCCCTAACTTGAGGTGAGCCTTCCTAATAAAGCAATGTATATTGACATGCCCATATTTCATGCAATAGTGGCATTGGAGATTAGACTTGTTAGTCTTTCTCTTATGCATGAATTTAGTATGAGTAGGAAGCCTTCTTATACCATGGTCATATGAATGCATGCATGGACACTTATGATGAGTAGGGGTAGAGGATTTTCTATGAGGATGATTATGCCTTTTGTTATACATATAAGCATGATTAGCTTTTTGAGTCTCAGCTCTAGAGCCTTGAGGAGCATTCCCTTTACCATTAGGCTTAGGAGACTTAGTGTTAAGAGCACTTTTCTTCCTAATCACCTCAATGCTTGAGGTTTGAGGTTGTGAAGCTCTAACATATGTAGTTGTAGAAGATGATGAGGCTCCATTAAAACTTAGACCACGCCTAATCAAATGTGGTCTTTGTGACACAATAAGAGTATCTAAAGCCTATTTTCGTTTATGGAATTTGGAGATTGAGCTTCTAAGCTCAATTACTTCTCCTTTAAGAGAGTCATTCTCCTTTCTAAGTGAGACTAAGGAAGACGATGATGTAGATAATTTTTCAATAGATTTTTTAAGTTCTTCATTAGAAGTCCTCAATTCATTTATAAGCTTATTTAGAGACTTGTACTCATCTTTTAGTTTGGAGCATTTCTTCCTATAGGTTTTAACTTGCGACTTATGCTTGTCACACCTCATAGTTAGAGCTTTTAAAAGCTCTTCATCTATATCATCTACCTCATAATTAGAATTGGAGTGGGAAGATGTACTTACCTCTTGTGAAGAGTCCCCTAGTGCCATGAAGCATATGTTAGCCTCCTCTTCTTCTTCCTCATCTTCACTTGAGTCATCATCTCAAGTGGTGGAGAAGTTTTTCTTCTTTTCTCTGTCCCATCTATTCTTCTTTCTTATCTTGGGACATTCATGCTTCATGTGCCCTTGTTTGCCACATTCATAACATGTGACATCATTTGTTCTTTTTTTTGGACTTTGGGTAGATTTCTTGAAGACTCTTCTTTCTTTTCTTCTCCTTATCAACTCCTTGGTTCTCCTTGAGAGCATGGCTAGCTCTTCTCCTTCTTTATCACTATCCTCTTCACTTGAAGAGATATCTACTTCTTTCTCTCTTGTTTAAGCTTTAAGACCCATGGTTCTCTTTTCTAATTTTTCACCTTGGCCCCTTAGCTTCTTCATTTGCTCATCTTTTTGAAAAGCCAACTCATAAGTCAAGAGCTTGCCAATGAGAACATCGATTGGGACCTTTCCAATCTCCGGATTGGACTTTTGAATACTGCACACCATGGCCATAAATTTGTCAAGTGGAAGAGTGTTAAGGATTTTAGTGGTTACGTCATAATTTGTGAGTGCTTTTTCAAACATCTTCATATTGCTGACAATGGACAAGAGTCGGTTAGTCATTTACGTGATGTTCTCATTATCCGTCATCATGAAGAGTTCCCATTCAGTGACGTACATCTCTAAATGGCTTGACTTCACTAGAGTTGAGCATTCATGATAATTCTCTAGAGTCTTCCATATGGCATGTGTGGTTTGACAATGTTGCACTCTCCCAATCTCTTCTTTAGAGAGTGAACTTAGGAAAATTGTCATTGCCCTCTTGTTCTTACCATTTGACTTTTGGTAAGCTTCAACCCATTCATCCCTTGGGATTAATTCTTTATTATCATCCACAACTTTGGTAGGAGGCTTCCATTCCTTGATTATAGCGTCCCAAAGGTCCACCACATCTATGTCAAGATAGATGTCCATCCAATACTTCCAATAAGTATAGTCAGTTCCATCAAAATATGGTCTTAGGTGTGAGTAGATTGCTTCTTGTGCCATAATCTTGTTTCTCCCAATGAAGGTTTGATTTGTGAAAACCTTGCTCTGATACTACTTGTTATCCCTTGGCACCAAAAAGGGGGGTTGAATTGGTGTATAAAAATTTCAAAGACAAAGAAGAGGGGAAGAAGAATAAGTAGAATGGAGACAATGATTTATAATGGTTCAGGTATAATTGACCCTACGTCCATTCCCCAATTTACCAATTGGGTATTTCACTATTTCAAGGTGTTTTCAAGCTCACACCTAACTTGTACAACTTGTGTTTTGATGGCTCACACACAACCTTACAACAATGTGTTTTTAGGCTAACACACAACATCACTCAAATATTTCACTAGGCTCACACTTAAACCTTTCTTGAAGTGTTTTTACAAGCTAACACTACAACCTTACAACTTGGTGTTTAATGCTCACACCACTTATAATTTCATAAAGAAAATTGAAGAAAATGAGTAGCCAAGATTGAGAGCTTTAATGACTTGCAATAAATTACTTAGCAACCTTATTTGTGGTTGTTTGATGGAGTATTTATACCCAAACTTCACCAAAGAGACGTTGCAGAACATAGCTCACAAAATCTTTGAGACATGCTTGACAAATTTTGTATTAAATGCTTAACAGTCTCAATTCGCGGTCACGAAATCCAAATTTCTTAAGGAAAATCTTGTTTGTGTCTAACGGCTAGTCCACGTGGCAGCTTCTGATTAGTTCATCAGGAAAATATAGTCGTTGCCCTTTTACCTACTTTCTGATGTCGCGGTCATGACCTTTCTTGTATAGGACGTGACAGAGGATGCGAATTCATCTACCAAAAATGGTTATCTTATTCTTCACGATTTGTTGTCGCTACTAACAAGATGCCTTCACAAATTTTGACTTCCAACGGTCTGCTAGAACATGTGTCATGTTGTGACTGAGGACTTACTTCCCTTTTGAGTCACTTCGAAATTTGCAGTTGCGATTAGGGAGTGACACACACCGTGATTTCGTCTATCAATTTTGGACTCCTTCATTTGGATGAATCGCGGCCGAGAATAGCTCCACGATTTTCACCTGCCTGCTTTCTAGCAATGCTTCTTTACAGATCGCGGTCGCTTATACAAAGTAGCGGTCGTGATTTAGAAGTCATTTTTCATATAACAATGTTTTTTTACAGATCACAGTCGCTTATAGAAAGTAGTGGTCGTGATTTAGAAGTCATTTTTCATATAGCAATGTTTTTTTACAGATCGCAGTCGCTTATACAAAGTAGCGGTCGTGATTTAGAAGTCATTTTTCATACTTGAGGAATTTTTTAGCTTCATCCAACTTCCAACTTAGATAAAAACTAAAGGCTGCAAAATAACACTAATTTGAAATATTAGACATGATCAATCTCCTTTGTCAAGATGAAAAGAGTTCTAAGACTTGGGTTAACTACTCTAGTATATATATATATATATATATATATATATATATACACACACACACACTAGTTATGTTTTGGACCTAACTTATAAAAACAATCACATATGAACTTGAAAAGATTATAAGGTTAATAAAAAGTATCTAACAAGCATTCAAGGCTAATAAATTTTCCTCCTTCTATTATTTGAGCTCTATGCTCTATTTTTATACCTTATGTGAGGGTTACAATATGTTTAGGTTGGTATTTTATTGTAAAATCTTTATTTTGAAGGCAAATTATATCATAGACCTCTGTCCATAATGTTTTGTAGATTAGGGGGGTCCAAAACATGTGTGGTGGTAGTAAATACGAAAATCTCTTCTGAAATTGTTGATTGGTTTCTTTTTTCTTTTTAAAATACTTCTCTTTTTTTACGTTAAATATTACTGCTTGCTTTATTTTTTTTAACAAACTTCTTTTTTTTTAATTTAAATATACATATTTATATTTTTATACATCTCTTTTTTAATTTGTAATCACATTATTATTATTATTATTATGTTTTTAAAAAATAGACTTATTTTTTCACAAAAAAAAAAGTATAAACTATAAATTTATCAATTTTAATACTGCAAAAGAAATTGGAAATATCAAAATATTTAAGTATAAAAATGAACCTACAGTTTACCAAAAATGAACATACAATTTACTGATAATGAATTTACAGTTTATACCAATTAAACTTACAATTTACAATAAAATGAATTTACAGTTTATAAAAAATGAACCTATAGTTCACTGATAATGCATCTATAATTTATACTAAAACGAATCTACAGTTTACAAAACATGAACCTATAGTTTACTAGTAATGAATCTACAGTTTATACCATATAAACCTATAGTTTATCGAAAATGAATCTAAAGTTTATACTAAAATGAACCTATAGTTTATTAAAAAAATAAAATTACAACTTACAAAAAATGAATTTATAGCTTACAAAAAATGAGCATATATTTTATTGATAATGAATGTACAATTTATACTAAATAAACCTACAGTTTACAAAAAATGAATCAACAGTTCACAAAAAATGAACCTGTATATTTAAACAAATCAACCTGCACCATGTAACAAAAGAACTACAAGAAAACATAAAATCCATTTAATAATATTAAACATAAATTAATATAATATAATATTTAATATTTATATTAAGATAAAATTATATTAATATCATATTTAATATAATAGTGTAAATTAATTAATATAATAACTTAAATTATATATAATATTTCTATTTAATTATATATACTAATATAAATTATATAATTATAATAATTTAATATGATTGAATATTATAAAATAATTATATATTAATACAATTATATATAATCTATAAAATTATAATATATAAAAACACACAAAAATCTCACTTATAAAAAAATAAAAAATGAAAAAAAAAAAAGAAAGCAAGGATAAAAGAAGTTGCATGTGCATTTGGAGTGTGGAGAGCTATTTGTGCGCATCCTTTTTTTTTTTTTTAATTCTCACATGTGCCATAACCCTTTTGTCCATATTGATGTATGGATAGGGGATCTATGATATAACAACCCTATTTTGAAAGGTGTAACTCGTACCTTAAATAAGTTGGGTTAAGACTTGAGGTAATGCCTATAAACTATTTGCAAGCATTAGGTTTTGGCCTCTGAGATGCAAGCTGATGGTGAAAACTATTAAAGTTATTCTCTAAAATGCAAAGGGAATTGCAAAAGAAAGAAGGACAAAAGGACTTAAGAAGCCTTAGATCAAACCTCAAACCAAATCCAAGCCCAAAAGCCTAACTCAACTTACCACTATTTAAATGGTTGTATAATCATGTTACTTGGTTGTATAGCCAACCATTTAACTATATAGCCAAGTAACAAACCTTACTTTATAAAACATTTTAGAAGTCCATCCCTTATGTGCCCTTTGGTTTCATAACCAATAAAGTGGGTTATACAACTAACTTCTTAGATATACATACTAATTTAAAATCCTAATTCTAAAAGTTTCATGACCCTTGTCTATTATAGGTCATGGATAAAGTGTAATCAACATCATTTTAGCTCTAGTGTACCTTTATCCCTCGAAAATAGCCCTCATTTAGAGAGAGAGAGAGAGAGAGAGAGAGAGAGAGAGAGAAAGAGAGGCTTAGAAAAGCCCTAATGTTACTCTACCAAAACTACTAACTCAAACATCCTAAACACTTAAAAACCAAAAACCTAATACATTAAACCTAAAATACAAGGTACTTTGTTTTGCATATTCCCTAGCATTTAGAGGATAACCCACAAAATCATGTGCCACTAAGGGTTAGGCTTAGTTGAAGAGCATCTAGAACACTAATTTTCTTTCCCTCTTTTTCCTCTTTCTTTTTCTTTATGTTTTGATAAAATCTCAATCTCAGTAGTCTATGCAAAGCTCTTTATGATCTATGTAAACCACTAAGTACGTTGTATAAACCCTAGTTAGTTTATACAACCCACTTTGATTATAGAGCAATATTGTTTTTCCTTCTTTTTTCCCACTAATTTTCCTTTGGTTTTTAGGGCTTCAATGGGTTCCCTTATGAGCTTTAACTACTAAATAGGGTTAAGTTTTGTTCTTATGACCCCCATTCTTCTATTTAGTAAAGCAAGGATTAAAATGATTTTACACTTGTTTTCTAATGGATCAAATTCATCCTCATTTGTGTTCTTCTCTCTTTGTATCTTTATTTATTTATGTTTATATTATTTGGGATATAATTAGAATAGGGACCTCTCTATTCCTAAAGATCCCATGATTCTATTGCATGTTTATGATTTACTATTCTTATGAGTTTTACTTTTGTCACTAATAGGAGATGAGTAGCTCATTAGCGTGACCACCTTCTCTTATTCTTTGTGTAATTGCCTTAAAAATGTTTGGGAGAAAGTCCATTACTATATGACCCCTCTTTTTAGATTGTTCTCAATGATTTGATGAAACATATGTATTTGTGGCTTTGTTTATAATTTGTCTTCTCACTATCTTGATGTTATAGCTATCTTAATAACTATAGATATCTTGAGGATGTTATGACTCTTTAAATGTGTTGATGAATGAGGATCCAATGATCCTAGGAGTCCAAGTTAATAACTTTAATCCTTACCCAAGGCCTCTCATTATCCTCTATATGTGTTTCATGAACTCCATGGCTAATGTCTTTATATTGTTCACACCTTTCCTTATTTGTGCTACATTTGTTACCATCATTATTATTATATGGTTCATATGATGTTGGGATGTCATTGACTTTGGACTTAGACTTTGATTAGGTTGCTCTTAACTTGGAGGTTTTGGTGAGATCTCTTATTTACTTATATTTCTTTTATGTTTTATTGCTTTATCTATATGATTATTACTAATGTGTGTTTCCTTTGTGTAGGTGGCTGAGGGGACATGATAAGTCCTATTATGCATGATTATACATTATCACAATCGGTTGATATGCATGACCCCCTATTTAATGTTGCATGTCCCTTATTCTCTTTAATATGATTTCATAATGCCTTGATGATGATATACTTAATTAGATGGGTTAGAAACATGTTTAGGAGTGTTAGTTAGACATATGAATAACAAGGCTAAAATGTTAAAAGTAAACAAAAGATGCCCAAAGGTTGGATCCTTATATCTAAGCAATTTAGGGGTGTCAACCTTTTTCTCAAGCCATACCCAATTTTTGAACTCATTCTTTAATAAGGTGTAGATGACTTGAGCCTTTTAAATGAATTATGCAGGTTCAAATTTTGCCTTTGCATGGATTATTGTCTCAACTAAAGTCGGATGGTGACTCCATATTCCATTAAGGATGATACCAACCTATTGTCGTGCCTTGGTCTCTTATTGAACATAAAAATTGGAAAAAGGGATTTAAACTTTAATGAGGCATAAAGGATCCCCATTGATTCAAGCATGAGCCATAATTTAAGGTTAATACCAATGTATGACCCCTATACTCTTGATCTGTCATTAATCAATAAAAAGATAGAATCACAAGGAAGATTCCATTTGTTTGAGCATAACCCGATCCACGCTTTAGGCATTCATACTATTTTGATTTGGGTTAAAGTACTATTTTGATTTGGGTTAAAGTGATTCTAAAAAGACTACTAAGGAAATGGTCTGACATGTACCTAGTAAGCTTGTTAGTTAATGTCGTTAGGTAGAACTAGAGCATAATGATATTGGGAAGAAATTTTGAAAAAAAAAAAACTTTAATGGGCTACTAGAACAAAGGACATGGATGGATTATCTCCAAACCTCTATAATCACTATGTTCATCTCACTATAAAATTTGCTTTCACCCTATTCACACCTTCTAAGATACTAAATTGAGACCAACAAACTCTATCATCCTTATTTTTTTTAGCTTTACTTCTATCATTACCCATTTTTCAAATCATTTTTCTCTAATCAAATCCACCAACTGAACTTCATCCCTAGAATCTTATCCATTATAAATGCCTTGGCTATAAAACTAACGTAGTGGGTTGTTTATCTAACCACTTAGCTATGCAAACTACTTGAAAACCTTAATTTGAGAACCTTTATGGCTTTTGTCTATTGTTGGTTATAAATGGAATGCAAATAAAGTTATTCCAACTCTAGTGCACCCTTCTTCCTTTATAAATACCCTACAATTAAAAAGAAAAAAGGGAGGCTTGGAAAAGCCTAAAGTTACTTGACCAAAATCTCTACTCAACCCATCCTTAAACTAAAAAAAAATAAAACCTTAACTCATTCATACCAAGATCCAAGGTAGAACTAAGGCATTTACCACTTGATTACGTGTATTCTTATTGCATTTTGAAGGATAACATCAAAACCAAGTGCCTTTTAAGGCAAGAACAACATTCAAAAGCATCTAAGGGTCCCTTCTCCATTCTTCTTCTTCCCTATTTCTTCTTCTTTTTTCTTTTCAAAAAACCTAGTCTAGGTGGGTTGTATAGACTTTTAGCAGTTTGTATGGACCACGAAGTAGGCTACATAAACCACTAATTGATCTATACAACCCTTTTTTATTGAAGATATGTAGCAATACTTAATCTCTTCTCCATTCACGTTCTTTATTTTTTGAGATTTCTAATAGTTGTCTTGGGAGTTCCATTGATAGAATAAGGGTAAGTTTCATGACTTAGGACCTTTATTGACGTAATGATCAAGTTTGGGTATGTTTCATGATTTTCATACGTTAAACTTTCTCCTTCTCTTTTGTTTAATATTTTAATGTGTGATACGTCTTCTATTTTAAGACCATTTAGGCTATAATCAAGTGACTAATTCTTCGTTCTTATGACATTAAGAGCTTTATTAACATTATTATCATTTTAAGTGTTAGTTGTGTCCTAATCATTATCACCATGGGAAGGTGTGGTGACCACATGATTAGAAATGGAGGAGAAAGTTCCACCCTTATTGACCCCTTCCCTGGTGTGATATGTTTACATTTGCATTCTACACCTATTTTTTGGCCATGAGATAGTCTCTATTTGACTAACATCCTAACCTTCATAATGGTTAATGATGCTTATAGATGCTTAGCTCTTTAAAATCAATGTGGAGGAGGATTCAATAACCCTAGGGTCCCACTTATTAAGACTTTTACCCTAGGCCTTTAATATCCTCCAACTTGCATTTGCATTTCACGTTCATGGTATCTCATGCCTCATTATTCATGTGCATGTGTCTTATTTATTATTATTATTATTATTATTATTATTATTACTACTACTACTTACTCCTGCTACTACTTTTATATGGTTCATGTGATCTTGAGATGTTATTGACCTTAGGACCTTGATTAGGTTTCCATTGACTCAAAGATTTTGGTGAGACCTCTTTCTTAGTTGCATTTCTTCTTTTTATGTTTGGCTGCATTATCTTTATGATGATTACTAATATGTGTTTCATTTGTGTAGACGATGGAGGGGCATGATGAGACCCATTATGCATGATTATATATGATTGTGATTGGTTGATATGCATGATCCCCCCGGCCCCCTCCCCCCATTTGATATTACATGTCTCCATCCTTTTCAATATGATTATATGCCTAGATGATGATGCTTAATTGGATGCACTAGAAACATGTTTAGGAGCATTATCCGAACTAATTAATAATAAGGTTTAAAATATAAAAAGTGAATCAAAGATGCTTAAAAAGTAAGATGCCAATATCCAGGTGGTTTAGGAATGTCTAACCTCTTCCCCAAGTCGTACTCAATTTTTGAACTCAATCTCTGATTGAGTGAAGATGTATTGGATCTTCTAAATGACTTAGGTAGATTTAAATTTTGTCTCCACTCTAAATTCTTGTCCTAACCAAAGTAGAGTGACAATTCTACATTATATAAGAAATGGTACTAGCATATTGTCTTGCCTTGTCCCCCATTAACCAACAAAATTAGGGAGGAGCTTCAAACTTATGTGAGAATTAAAAGGATCCTCCATTAATCCTGTGGTTGATACCAATATATGACCCTTGTCCTCTCAATCCTCTGTTGATTGATAAAAGGATGAGGTCGCAATCTTGATTTACAATTTTTGTACACTTACAATGGATTTTAAAAGAGAAAAGAAAGGGGAAAGAAGAAAGAGGAAGGGAGAGGAGTGAAGGAGGGGAGAAAACGGCGAGAAGGACGAGAGATTGTGTTTGCTTTAGGAAAAAAAAATGAAGAAAAAAGAGAATATACAGGATAATAACAATATGATGTGAGTTGGACTTTTATTCAAACTAATTTGTTTTTTTTAAAAAAAAAGTGCCACATCATCAAATTTCATTCTCTAATAATCAATATTGGACTAAATAGTAATTTGTGATAAAAACATATAAATATTTTTATTTTAGAAAATGAATATAGAATATATTTGAAAAGAATAATAAAATTTGAAAGTTTTTAAATAATTAACTCTTTAGCATATGCCACGTGACAATTAATTTATGTTGACTTGAGCAGCGTAAACAAGGAAAATGAACAATTAAAAGAATGCAATGAAAGGAAAAAATAAAAATGGAAATTACAATAAAGCATAAAGAAACAGTAAAAGGTTATAAACACTTGAGGAAGAAAGGAAAATTTTAAAAACAAGTAAAAGACAAAAGCAAAAAGAGAAAAAGAAAAGGAATGTATAAAGAAAAAAGAAAAAATAATAAATTTGACGAAGGTTTTTTCTTTTTTTTTTGTAAAAATCATTCTAATGGTAATATATTTTAACTAGGATAAATTTCATTTTCACTCAGATACTCCAATAATTTTATTTATAAGTTGTAAATAGAATAAACAAAATAATAACCCGTGCAATACCAGTCCAAAACTAGTACAAGACAAATGAACTAAGAGCAAGCTTTGTATTTTAAGCCGTGGCCCAAAATTATGCTGATTGGGTGGCGCTCGGACCCCTAATTAGAGTGGAAAGCCAATTTCGCTACAAGCCATTTCACTGAAAGCTTTGCGAAGTCCAACTACTAACGTTCTTTTGAATGAAGGGAGGAGATGCTAAATAGGTAAGAAAAAGATAAGGGTATAGTAATAATAAATTTATAATGTCTTTGCAACTTTCCCATCTGCCATTGGCTTCCTCCTTGTTATCTTCTTCTCCTTCTTGGTCTTCTGTACATACCCATCTTCTGTTCTTGTGCTACCACCACGTACAATATGAGCCCGCTTTGAGAAAAAGATTGGGTAGGCAGTGTATACAACACCATTTAAGTAAGAGCTGGTGGAGGTCGAGGAGCAAGACTGGCTTGTTGGTTGGTAAAGAAGACCTTGAATTGCGTGTCCAAGAAGATGAAGACGAAGAGGAAGAAGAGGAAGATGCACCGCCGGCGAGTCCTCAAGACCTCGAATATGTTCAAGAAATCAAAAGGGTCTGTTTCCATTTGCTCTCTGTGTTTACTTTTCTTGTTTTCTTTTGGTATGATCACTAGCTGCACATTATCTTCTTTATTTCATTAGGTGTTGGAGCTTCTCAAGAAAAACAGAGACATGCTTTTTAATGAGGTAATGCTGATTCCTTTTTTTATTATTATTAATTTTTTTATTTATCAATTTTGCGTTCAAGCTTATAATTACTTTATTAGAACGAGAGCGAATCATTTCGCTTACGTTATTGTATTCATTCTTATACTTTCCATTTCTCAAGTTAGCTCAAAGAGTGCTCCCTTTGGTTTCCGTTTCTTTGGCTATTCTCATTTCAATTCCTCAACTAATTAACAATGAATTTTGAGTTTGTGAGCTGCTTCAATTGCTGAATTATTGACTTGTTTCAATTTATTTTCAGGTTAAGTTGACAATAATGATAGAGGACCCAAGAGAAGTTGAAAGAAGGAGGCTGCTTGGCATTGAAGATCCTGATGCACCAACCAGAGATGACTTGGTTGAAGCTCTAGAACAAGTCCGTCCCGCTTTCTACAACTAACCTATGCCTTACATGCACTTTCATTCAATTTATATAGGAAGTGTAAATGTGGATGAACCTTTAACTTAATAAGTGTGCTATGTGTAGTCACTATTTATTTATTTATTAAAAAAGTAAGTGCGCTACGTGTTGCAATATTGAGATTATGCAAAGATCAACTTAGGATTTGAAGGAAATTACTACTGGTTAACACGGTGCTTAGCAATTGTTACCTTTTAGAGAGTGAATAAGTGAGGGTTCTACCTTATAATGGGAGATCTGGATGTTCATTGTTGATTAACAAAGGCATTCAAACTATTTTTTTAGTGAATATTGCTCAGGGATCACCCTTCTTTATCTGAGACTAATTAAGCAGCATGTTAACTAATCCGCTCCAAGTTTTGTTTGCATTTCTTATATTTTAGTATTCTATATTAATATAAATAGTTGAGTAATTCCAATAGCAATGTGGGTCTATTAGTATCCACTACAAGTTTTGTTTGCAAATAAACTTTAGTTAGTCTGACTTTTTAAAAGGAACTTGACATCTGTCGATGTTTCTCAAAGGTTTGGACAATTACTTCAGAAGCACTCCAAAGCTTTATCAAGGAAAATAATCAAATTTGCTTGATGAAATATGACCCTAAGAAAGTGTTTTACAAAGTCTAAAAGCATGAAAAGGCTAATAACTTAGGTTGAGATGTGTTAATAAGAAAGCATGCTGCAAATGGCTATATGAAAAAAGAAGTCTGCCTTTTCAACCTACACAAAACAGTCAAGAAAGAGAGACACCACCACCAAAAAAGTAAAAAAAGGGAGGAACAGGAAACAGTAATCTAAATTAAAAATGAAACCACTTGCAACAAAACAATTTGATCTGGTCCATTGGATCCTCATGCAGCTGGTAAACACCAACTGAATGCTGTTTAGTGGCTTATTATTCATTATATTATGTGTTCCTTGATGTGCCAACATACACCCAGTTGCATATAAAGACTGCAAGTGGATTGATAAATAGAATGATTTTAGATTCTTGAAACATTGGTGTGTTGTTCTATTAAATTTAGATTTTGAAAATATTGGTACACCCAACGTTGATGGAATTTGCAAATCTTGCCATTAGAGAAGAATTTGCAGCCTATTGCATGTATCATGTATGTAAAATATAGAACATCTTTTCATTTAAGTCATATTCTTGTTCTTTGTTTACTAGGTAAATGAAGGTAAAATCCCAAAAAATCGTGTTGCACTTCAAATGCTAGTGGAGGAAATGACTAGTTGGCCTAATGTGGAGGTAATCTTATGACTTGATTATACAAGGTTTTCGATAAAACTGCTGTGATTTAAATTAATCTGATAAGCTTTTTTTCATTACACTGGTCATCTTTCAGAAATTTTCATTCATGTTTTTTTCAAATGGGTCATATTTCTTACACAATACTAAGTGTAACACCTTGTCACCTTGATCTTAGAAGTTCTAATGATTTATATTCATTTTGGTTAATTAAGGTTCATTACCATGTGCATCTTTTATAACTTTTTTCTTTCATATATCTTCTTTTTCTTCTTTTTTAAAATTAAAAAAAAAAAAAATAGAGTTAGTTTACTTGCACTATTCTATAACACTTCAGTTCTTTGAAAGACAAACCATCCACAATGAGACTTAATTATTATAAGGGAAAAAATTATCTCCCTTGTGATTTGCCTAAAGGATGAAACTCTACATGAAAATGCACCTAATTGTCCATTTTCATTGTTTAGAGAAGTGAGGTTATCAGTTGAGTGTCATTGGTGCTCTAACAGAAAATATAAATCACATCACTGGAGATGACTGGCACATTTCATGTAGCAATTATGGCTATTTATTATAATTATATAATAATTGTTAGGCATAACTACTTTGATAAGTACAAACAAAATTATAATATGCCAATGAAATAACATATAAAAATCAGCTTACATGTCATATCTGAGGTTGGAAGGACCTCTGTCATAAAGCCATTTTGTGCCCATGTTGTTAATCATTTGTGCAATTTGTTGTTGCATGTCCAGGATTCTTAGTTTGTTATCTATTAAATGTGCACCCACAATAATAGAGAATCCTTGCCTCTGAAAATGTAAATGTTCTATGAAAAGACTCAATAGCATTTCTTACATCTCCTTTGCATAGAAGAATTTGAGAAGGGGATTTTACTGGTAAAAAATATCATGGATATATGACTACAAAATAGGCAGAGAAAAGGAGAATAATCATGTTACTAACCCATGCTAGTTTGGTACTGTGATTTGGTTGAGCTGTACTCCATCTCTTCCATCCAAACGGGTTTTGGGTTCTTGCAAGCAAATCATCAGCTCTCTGTGAGAAGAATGTAGTAAGTTGAATAATCACACCTAATTATTTACTCATTTTAGCTTGTAAGCAGAGCTAAAATACGTAAGTAAGCAGTAAAGACCCTAAGAGAAAGTTGACATATTCCTTCACAATAAAACACATCGATCTATCACAAGAGAACTGTCATAATTCTTACAGCACTTGAATTTCTAGACATTTCAAGAGCAATTTCATGCATAAGTAAGTTCTGACGGATGGTGTAATTATGGCAATGTGGAATTTAGAATGCTTATCAATGGTGTCCAGACAGGTGATGCTTTAGACAACAAAGAGAAATCTGACTTAATGGCTAACAAATTCTTGACAACAACTAATTTTGAGGATCTGTTATCATTCAGGTTAATAATCTAAATATACCAATGGAAATAACTCCTGTGATAAGAAAGTTCAAATTTTCAAATCACTGATCAAGAAGTTCCTAAAGGTATTTTGATGCAGTTTTAGCAATAATAGAGTTAATTGAAATGATACCATGCACGAATGACTGGAATTCTAAATGTTATGTATGCCATGAATTCTAAATTTCACCTGCTAGATGACCTGATCGTGTATGTTGGGAAAAGCAGTCTAAATAGGATTTTATTGAGGTCAATTGTTGATAGCTTAAAGTATGGGGTAAAGCCATAGAGCCTCCACACAATAAACTGTTCAACCTGCCTCAATGTATTGTCAAAAATCTTGTCTAATCTAGTTTTTAGATCATATATGTACTTCTGATCATGGTCTTGTCTTGTTATCCCTTTGTGCTTTCACTAGGTCAGGCATGCTGGCAAGTGTTCCTGGTTTTGAGAAAGATTCCAGTTATGTTATATACCTACTATCATTCTTATGGAACTTTCTGCTCTTCATCTGTTGAGGAAATAAATTAAGTGCAGAACAGAGTTATGTTATATACCTACTATCATTCTTATGGAACTTTCTGCTCTTCATCTGTTGAGGAAATAAATTAAGTGCAGAACAGCATAAACTTTAATTCATTTACTTACCTTTTTTTTTTTTTTTTCAATTTTTCTTATGAGCCTAGAACAGCTTTACAGTCTAGGAGTCTAAGATAACTATTACAAAACAGAATTCTTTTAATTCACAGGCCGACACAACCTTCTTTAAGAAAAAGACGCTCCTCCTTGAGTCCTATTTATGGGTAGTATTTCTTTTGCATTTATATCATTCTGGAGTTCTAAGATTATCATTGTTTTCTTTTTTAAGGAAGCACTTTATTTAATCCTTCAATTGCACTGCCGAACCAAAGCCGTTTACACAATCCAGAAGGAATAATTGTTATAATAGATTGAACATGTTTACCCACCTCTTTGTAGAAATTTTCTTATAGACATGATTTGGATGTCTATAATCCTCCTTCCCACCATAATGAAAAGTGAACAATTTCTGGGTTTGTTAATCTCTATGTTAGGTTTCTTGATGGTTTCCTAATATGATTTGGTTTCTAATTTCTTTCATGTTATCCAACTGAATCCAAGGTTAAAACCTTTTCTGAATGCAATGAACAGAACAGCACATCTCACTCTAGTTAGCGAATGATTTCTCATGATGACATACTTACCATAAATAATGTTCTTGTTGATTAGATTGAAGCCCCAAAGGCAAAGCCAAAAAAGTCACTATATGCGAAAGCCACTGATACTGGTGTAGATCCTAAAGAGGCTGCTAAGAGACTTAAAATTGATTGGGATTTAGCGGCTGAAATCGAAGATGTTGACAACAGTGAAGATACTGAAGTGCCTCCAGCTGTGGTTGTTCTCTTCTCTGATTTAGTTTAGTACATGCCTGTTATGTGTCAGTTATATCAGTTCACACAAAGTAGTTTCCTGGCTTTTATGAGTCCACCATTGATCGAAAAATAATTTTGTTATGTTGTTTCTCTCATGAAATAATTTGTCAGTTATATCAGATCAGATCTACTTTATATTTGCACCTAATGGTCTTATTTTTTTTTTTTGAAGCTTTTTAGTGGAATCTTAACAACACTTGATGGTTAGATTTTAGAAATGACGGCAAAAAAATAATCCCCTAATCAGAATTAAATATATTCTCTGCCATAGATGATCTTTCAGGTTATAACAAAAGAAGCTGATTCTCTTGCAGGGTTATGGAGCATTGTACTTGGTCACGGCTTTCCCGGTCATAATTGGTATTTCAGTAGTATTAATCTTATTTTATAATTCTCTTCAGTAGAAAATTTTGTCAAGCTATTTAAATTACATTATTACATAAATCTGAACAGTGTTAATGCCAACTAAAATGAGCGAGAAGAAATGTATATAAATCCATTTGGATGTTTTGCATTACTCTTCTGAAAAGAGTTTGAGCGTGTCTTACCTTCTTCTCCTTGTCGTTTATGATACTCAACTGATTATGCATAATACAAATCCTATTACAGGATTCATCTACTATATATGCAGGAAGGCAGAAATGAAAAAATATTTTATAGTACTTTACTGGTTTACTTCTTCATCATGTTGTTGAATCTAATCAGTTGTTAATCATCAGTACTGGCTTGAGTTTGCTATCGCATTGTTGCTTGTAGATGTGTTGATGAAAGCATGTCAAGAACTACTTTGCCCTTGTGAAGTCGCGTTTGGGAGAAAATAGATATTAGGATTCGATTAAACATCATTATTCCATCATCATTGCATCATAATTAGCCCTTGTAAGAATAAAATACAGATCACAAACTCGTTAAGCCACAAGATATTTTAATATGCAATGTGTATGTTATATTATATTGGTCAGTAAGTAGACGTCCAAATCACGACTGATGACTCGTAGGACATGCTGCCCACGCTGTGACTTTGTCGTGCCTCCTATTATAAGTAGTTCAATACCTCGATTCACCCTCGGTCTCTGCCCTTAAACACCATGGTTCTCCCAGCTTCAGATATTGTGCTTCCAACTTCAAATTACAACACCCGAGATACATTTGAAATCTATGCTGACCTGGACATCTTTACGACCGCCCAACACTTCCGTGAGTTGAAATTCATGGGCATTGAACAATCTGAACCGCCAGCCAGAAAAGAGAGTCCACAGAAGGAGAAGCAGATTTCAGTGGATCCAATATCCTTGCGAGATTCATCCAGGAGACAGGCTAGCATCAATTTAATGTTGCCACCCATTGTTGCTCCTTCCAATGGACCACCACCTCTGCCACCCTTGAAACCCCTGCCTATAAGCTGCAGTCTCCCCAACTCAGCCTGCTCGTCCCCGAGATTCAGCTTTGCTCTGTTGAAGAAGAAATGGAAAAATGAGAGTCAAGCTCCTCCTCGTCAAATTGAGTGTCTGGCTTATCCACATTCTGCAGCGCACCCTCATCTCACTCAGCAAGAAGAAATCAATTTGAGGAGGAGCATGTCTTGCGCAGAAGTAAGAATGTCTGCACCAGCTGATGAACTTGACCTTTGGTTTGGCAGACCAAATGTTATTAAATATGACAGCATAAATCACAGAAACTTACCTTAAAGTGAGGCTAACAACGATGATCACAAGACTAGTAAAAACATGGATCAAAACGATAAGGGATTTAAATGTGGTGCCCTTTGCATGTATCTTCCAAGCCTTGGCAAGGGAAAGCCAGTGAAATCAAAGAATTTAAATGTGGTTCCTTTGCATGTAGAAACAGAGGTTGGAAACATAATATCCAGGACAGTCTCTCTGGAAAAATTTGAATGTGGTTCCTGGGCTTCGTCGGCTATCTTAAATGACCATGAAGATGGAGACATACCATGAATCTTTACTTTGATTTACCAGTGGAGCTTATCAGAAAGTGTGAACGATGCAACTTCGCCAGCTGCTTCTGCTTTTGTCTTCGACAAGGACCGGAAAGGGGTTCTCAAGAACATTTCCACACGAGCAACACCAAGATCTCATGAATCTTCGCACCATGTTCGGTTTTCTACCACATTTCCCACATCTTACCCTGCATCGTCAGCTTCTTGCATTACGCCTCGCCTGCGCAAGGCTAGGGAGGATTTCAATGCCTTCCTGGAAGCACAGAGTGCCTGAATCAATTCCACTCCTTTTGTTGCTTACTTGTATCATGCACTTCTGATTCTTGCAAATTGTGCTCACTTGCATACAGCATATGAATATTCAAGCCATCTTGTAGAGGGCTGGCAAAGATGGTCGAGCATTGAAGGTTTTAGGCGTTTCCTTTTTGGTCATTTTGTCTTGGATTGATTGGCTTGATATTGGTCCTGCTGCGATCAAATTTTGAAGACCATTTGCAGCAAATACGAAGTTCCTACAGCCATGTATTGTCGATTTTTCCTCCTTTTTAAGTAGTGCTCCATTAGTCATGATAATATAAAGATGTTTCTTCTAAACAACCAAAGTCAACTTATTAAATTAATTTGTGCGTGTGTCTATATATATATATAATTTAAAATCAAGGAGGCAAATCTTATTAAAAATATATATTTGTAAGCAAAAATTTTTATATAACATGCAACATAAATGAACCGGCTATATAATAAAATAATTTCTAACAATAATTTGTCAATATTAACCGGATATATAATAAAATAATTTCTAATAATAATTTGTCAATATTTATAAAATATAAAAATTACAATTATTCTATTTAAGCCTTCATATTTTGAATTAACATATGATTGTAATCAATATGTGATGGTTTCATTGTCAATAGAATTAAATATGCCTTTCTCAATTTATATGGTTAAATAATAAGTTATCCACTAATTTTTCATCTTATTACGTAATTGTAAGCGCCATCGATTTTCGAAGTTGCACTCGAACTAATGGAAACTTGCTTGCAACGCTTACCTTTGATTGACCAATGGGGGGGATCAAATGGACATGAGTCATATATATTGATACAACCACCACATAATGGCACACATTTTAGATCAATGGAGGATCCTTTAGGTCTCTTCCAAGATAGAAGCCCTTTTTAGGTCTTGATTGATCAATAGGGATTATGATGGTTAGAACCATCAGTAATCTAAATGGAAGTCACCACTCGACTTTGATCTATACAAGAATCCAGACAAAGACAAATTCTAAGCCTACCTAAGTTAGAAGACAAAATCCTTCTTCACCCCATTAGAGATCAGATTCGAGAAATGTGTATAACTTGGGGAAGAGATTAGGTACCCCTAAATCGCTTGGATTTAAGGATTCAACTTTTTCGACATCTTTGGTTTACAATTACCATTTTAGCCTTATTATTGATTAATTCATTTATTGGTTCTAGCCATGTTCCTGATGCATCTCAATCAAGATCATAACATTATAACTATTCACAAAGGGAAGGGGGTACAACCAAATCTAATTTGAGGTGGTCATGCATAAACAATCAGAATAACCATGTGGCAGTCAAAGATAACATTCATATCCATATGCACGTAAAGAGCAAACAAGTTAGTGTACCATGAAAGAAAACAAAATAAGGAGATAACACAAAAATGCAAAGGCACCCTAAATGTAACATCCCTATCCTTATTCTTTAGCATTCTCACATGAACATATTCATTGCTTAAATGATTTTCAATCCCACATGAATATATGCATTGGATAAATGATCATGTAGATATGTGAATTGGATAAACATGACGATGACACTTGCACTATTACATTTGTGACACTTAAACAAATATATAATGTTTGTATAGTTGCATGAAAAATTATCTTATGTTGTATGCATGTTATAGCATCATAAATAATGGTGTTTTAGAGCTTATTTAAAAGTATAAGGAGCATATGAGGACTAGAAGATGGATGGAGGTGATGAAGGAGTGAAAAATAGGGACTAAAAGAGGAAAAGTGAACTTCGAACAAATGGAAATGAGACATCATGATTTTATTTTATAGAATAGGTTTACAAATTGAAATTTTCATCCTTTAAAAGCATATTAGACAGGATAAATGTAAAGGGTAGCAGAAGAAAAAGAGAACTAAGGAAGAAGGTGAAGAAGAAGAAGAAGAAGAAGAAGTTGCCTAAAAAGGAACTCTAAGCTTTTCAGGTTTTAGGAATAGAGGTAAGTTAATTTATCATTTTTCACATGAAATTCCTCCCTCATGAAATGTTAATCATGCATGGTTAGTAAAAATTATGGAGTATTTGAGGTGAATCTCATGTAAGGAGGTTATAGCTTAAGAAAAACAGAGTTGATTGTGTTGGTTTTATTATTAGAGCAGCTTGTTGCACCCATAATTTCATAGCAATAGAAGAGAAATTAGAGAAAGTGTAAACCATGAAAGTTGTAGATTTATGGCCTATCTTAATGAATGTAAAATAACTTTTCTTAATTTGGTGTGTGTGAAGATCTATGGCTTCATCATTAGGATTGGTTCACAATCAACTGAATCTCCTCAGTCTTGCTATTTCCATATATTTTGATGATCTTATATGCTGATTTAGACAAAGTAAATTTGTAGGGTTATATACCCTTTAAATAAATATAAAGAAGTATTGCTTAATTTGTTGTGTGGAAAGAGATATACCTCTTTTATAGTGATTGACCCTAAACCCAATGAAACCTATTTCATCACTTAATTATGTTTTTCAAGAATTTGATAGCCATAAAATGAGAATTTGGTGATGTACCAAGCTTAAAAGTTGTATATTTATGTCTAATCTACATGACTATAAAATAGTTTTGCCAAAATATGTCATGGTTAATGAGATATTGCTCCTTTATTGTAACTGATTCTTAATATTTTGAAAACATGCTCTCCCTGAGATTGACCATTTATTTTGATGACCTAATAGACTGAATTTGACAACGTGTTAAACATGATAAATGTTTCTATATGTGATATGTATCTTTTGACAAATCATTTTTGCAATTGAATTTGTACAATTTTAGATATACCCATGATTGTAAGACCTGTTGAGACTAAGATGACGTTGAAAAAGGTAGGATTCAAAAATTCACCACATTTTCTATATGTCTTATAATGATATGAAATTTGACTATGTTGTATCATTATGTCTAGTTTAAAAAAAGAATCAAGACATTTGGATAAGTATATCTAAAGTTATTGCTATGAAAGTGTACCAAGGCCAGACTGCCATACAAGAATAATATGCTTAAATACAATTTGCATGGAACATGACCATAGTTGCATACCATGTATGTAAACTCATTTTGACATTTTATGATGATATATGTATCTGTTGTCCCTAGGCACCAATAAGGGGGGTTGAATTGGTGAATAAAAATTTTAAAACAGAGATAAAGAGAAGAAGATAGAACAATAAAGACACAAGGATTTTATAGTGGTTCGGGCAAAGCTAACCCTACGTCCACTCTCCAATCACTCAATTGGGTATTTTACTAAATCAATGGTGTTTTCAAGCTCACACCCAACGTATTACAACTTGTGTTTTAATGGCTAACACACAACCTTACAACAAAGTGTTTTCTAGGCTAACACAAAACATCACTAAAGTGTTTCAACAGGCTTACACTTAAACCTTTCTAAAAGTGTTTTTACAGGCTAACACAAAACCTTACAATCTGGTGTTTAATGCTCACACCTAACACATGTAAAGAAGATGAAGAAAATGAGTAGCAAAGATTAAGAGCTTTCAATACTTGTAATAAATTTCTTAGCAACCTAATTCATGGCTGTTTGGTGGGGTATTTATAGCCAAACTTCACCAAAGAGACGTTGCAGATCATAGCTCACTAAATCTTTGAGACATGCTTGACAGATTTTGCATTTAATGCTTGTCAGGATCAAATAGCGGTCGCTACTGCCTTTCGTGGTCGCGAAATCCAAATTTTTCAAGGGAAACCCCATTTGTTTCTAACGGCTAGTCCACGTGGCAGCTTCTTATTAGTTCACTAGGAAAATATAGTCGTTGTCCTTCACCTACTTTCAGAAGTCGCGGTAGCGAGTTTTCTTGCACAGGACGCGATAGAGGCTGCGAATCCAACTGCCAAATTGGTTAACTTTCTTCTACAAAGATCGCGGTCGCTACCAGCAAGATGTCTCCACGATTTTTGACTTCCAACAGTCTTATGGGACACTTGTCAGGCTGTGGTTGTGGACTTGCTTCTCTCTTGAATTTCTTTGAAATTCGCGGTCACGACTCAGCCGAGTCTTTTATCGCGAATTCATCTGTGTCAATCTGACTTCTTTCTTTTCAAGGATCGCGGCCGAGAATGGCACTGCTATTTCGCCTGCTTGATTTTCAACATGTCTTAACATGAGTCGCGGTCGCAAATCTTAGGTTGCGGTCACGATTTACATGTTATTTTGAACTTCATCAACTTCTTCATTTCTTCTTGAGAGATTGATTCAATTCTGCAACAACAACACTTATTTGAAATATTAGTGATGATCAATTTACTTTGTCAAGATCAAAAGAGGTTATAAACCTATGATTGATTATCCTAGTTCAATAATCTCCCCCTTTTTTATTTTGAAAACTTAGATTGATCCAAAGTGAAAAATAAGTGTAGAGAAGTAAAATTGAATCATAATGTAAAAAATTGGTTTGCCTCAGTTACTTAAGTTGTGCTTTACTCCCCCTTAATTAGTTATCTCTTTCAATTTTTCACTTGATTCTTTATTTTGTCTCCCCTTTTGGCAAGATCAAAAAGAATAAATGAAGGAAAGCATAAGAATTAGATATGAAGAACACAAAAAGTAAAGTTTTATATATATATAAACTGTGATTACAAAAGGTAACCCAACCAAGACAAAAACAAAATACAAACATTAAACCTAATTGCTAAAAGGTTGGGGAGTCACTATCATAATCAAATGAATCTGCTGCTATCTGTGGGAGGCTGCCTTGGGCTTCATCACCATCGTCCATGCCTTGGTCCCCGTCTAGAGTATCTTCGAAGTCTGTAAAATCGAGGAGATGACAGGGTGGAATGCCAAGTTTCTCTTGTAAATCCACCATGTCGCTGTGGAGATGGGAGAGGAAGAGTGATCGTCTCTTCATCATACGCATGATTTTATCCAATTTACGGTCGATGGAAGAGAGCAACACTTGCTCGGTTGGCTTCGGTGGAGGAGCAGCAGAGGGGGCTGAAGAAGGAACTGCTTCAATGTGGAGACGCTTCCTTTTTGAAGCCTGAGAGCTTTCCTGTCGCTGTGCTCCGTATGCGCCAAGTAAATAGGCATAGGAGTGAGGATGGATTGCTTTGGCGCTGACAGATATGTGAGATCCAATAAGTTCTATGAAGGCAGAAACTTTTTGGTGAGAAGTTTCTCCTTTTCCTCGTCAAGAGCGCCCACGAAGCTGTAGATAGCAGTGACATGAGATAGGAGCAAGAACTGACTCTTAGGCTTGGTACTCATATGAATCAACTGATCCACTAAGTACTGGCCAGTCTGAATGGGCTTGTTCTTCACTAGGCAGAAGATTCCATCTTGCAGCTTATTTGGACCGTGCATATGAATTCTCGAACTATCTCCTCATATCCTGGTTCTGCTCAGAAAATGAAGTCATTCCAGCCTAGATTGGATAGAAATGCCCAAATTTCATTGGAGAGCCCCAGGGATTCTAGCAGAAAAGATGAGGGGAGTTTGTTAGGGAGGATAGTTTTAGAAAGGTTTGCTTTATAGCGCTCCTTTTCCTCGCGGGTCACTCCTCGCATGTTGAGAAAAGAAGGACGGGCAGAAGGTTGTACTATTCCCTTCCCCTTTTCAGATCTTGAAGACTTCTTGGGAGCCATTGCAATTTGCTTGAGAGAGAGAGGAGAATTTAAGAGTTTTGGAGATTTGGAAGTTTAGAGAGATAAGTTGTGATGAAACAACTGTTTGAAGAGGTATTTATAGGCTTCAAGGGGTGTGAAAACGATAAAAAATGACTAGAAATTGATTAAATGAAGGGTTGGCAATCAAATCTCATAAATTGGTGTTGGTTACTGTAATTCGTGTCTGCGATTTCTCAAGTCGCAATCGCGAATCCTGAAAATGTGAGTAACGGACAAATTTTCCTCAGGAATGCATGCTGCAACGGTCAGAATTTTGAAACACTGACAAAATTTGCGGTGGAGAATAATATTCGCGACCACGAATTGACATTTTGTCAGTCGGGACAATTGACTTGTAATTCGCGACCGTGAAGAGTGAATAGCGACCGCGAATTATGAGTCATCAAGGACAAGATTAAAAACTATGGAAAGAACAAGTGATCCCAAACCTAAGTTCAAGAAATCATAATTTAAACATATCACATACATTCATTACACTAGATCAACCAAGAATTCTTACTTGAGGGAGCTTCCATCAAGCATTCCCAATTCTCTCTTAATGAAGTTCATTCTTTCTTCATTTA
>CATIWR010398474.1:0-22361 GCA_949677035.1 Omphalea diandra
TGGTCTTGGAAGAATTGGTTTTAATCTCACCACTCTCTTTTAAAATAAGGGCTTTCTTATGCACACCCTCTCCTTTTGCATGCACATCACTTGGGTTTGGTGCATCCTCTCTAACCTCTCCTTTTACCACTATAAGCTCACACCTCTCTATTGTTTTCACACAACTCCCCTTTTATTGTGCAATAGTTTTTTCTTTTTCACTCTCATGTGCATTATCTCTCTCTCTTTTTATTTCTTTTTCTTTTAGGTCATCAACAAGTACATCATCATGTATGAGATTTAGAATTTGAACATTGGAACAAACTTCTAATGGTGATGTCTTATCATTATGTAAACTAGTACTGTCACCATTCTCTAGTATAATCATAGCCTCTTTATTTGCACAATTGTCTTCAAAATCTTGGCTTTTAATACTTGTATCATCATGCAAAGATATATATTTAGAGGGGATATAACCCTACAAATTTTATATTTTTCACTTTGTCTAAATCAATACATAAAGTCACCAAAATATATGAAAATAAAAAGACTGAAGAGGTTTTGGTTGGTTATGAACTAGCCCTAATGAAGGAGCCATATTTCTTCACACACACCAAATTAAGCAAAACTGTTTTACATGCATTAAGATGGGCCATAAAGCTATAAATTTCATGGTTACATTTTCCTCAGTTCCTCTTCTAGGATTATGAAATTGAGGGTGCAACAAGCTGCTCTAACAACAAAACTAACATGATCAGCTCTATGTTTCTTAAGCTACAATCTTCATACATGAGCTCCACCTCAAATATACCATAATTCTTACTAATCGTGTATGATTAACATGTCATGAGAAAGGAATTTCATATGGGAAGAAGATAAATTAACTTACCTCATTTTCCAAAATCTGAAAAACTTAGGGTTCCTTCCAAGGCAGCTAGCTTACTCTTCTCCCCCTCCTTCTCCTTCTCCTTCTTCTTATGCTTCCTTTTTTTCTTTCTTCCTTAGTTCTCTCTTTCTTCTATAGCCCCTCATGTTTATCCTCTCTAATATGCTCCTAAAGGATGAAAAATTCAATTTGTAAACCTACTCTAATAAGACAAAATCATGGTGTTTCATTTCCATTGGTTAGAAGTTTACTTTTCCTCTTTTAGTCCCTCTTCTTCACTCCTTCATCACCATACATCTCCTAATCACATATGCTCCTTATACTTTAAATAAGCTCCAAAACACCATTATTTATGATGCTATAACATGCACACAACATAAGATAATTTGTCATGCAACTATACAAACATTACGTATATGTTTAAATGCCCCAAATGTAATGATGCAAGTGTCATCGTCGTACTTATTCAATTCACATATCTAAATAATTATTTATCCAATGCATATGTTTATGTGAGATTGCAAATCATTTATATAATGAATATGTTTATATGTGAATGCTAATGAATGAGGATGAATATATTACAGGTTGTGGGATTCCCAGCTCCTCTTAACTCAATTTCTTATTTTTTTGCAGGATTATCAATGCCATCTTGAGATTAAAGGCCTTCAGTTATAGAGGTGGAAAGTTATAACTTCCTTTACATAGATAATGAGATGTTATTTTTTGATTTTTGTCTAGCTTGTCTAAATTGTGAAATTTTCTAAAAAAAATTTAATTTCTTATCATTATATTTTTTTAATAATTTTTATTTGTTATTACATTATTTATTTTTTAATTCACTTCATGCGTCTTAACTCAATATTTGTATAATACTGTTCAAATCTATCTCAAATAACCTAAAAATGAAACTTGTGTTAATTGGACATGATAATTGATTTTATCTTTAATTAAACTTTTTAAAATATTTCAGACTAATTTAGTATTTTCTTATGCAAATGTGTCATTCTCTACAGAATATCCCACGTGGGAATAGTAAAGGCCAAAATTAGGAATATCTGAAGACCAATTTTTTCTTCTTTTTAGTGCCAAATATGCGATTTTGGAAAATTGCTAGAGACTGTGTAGTGGAGTTGCCCGTGGACATGTCCATCGAACTTCACATTTTGCCTGTTTCTGATATGATCCTCTCAATCTCTTCCAAAAGCCTTTCTTTTTCATCTGCCAAGTCTTCATTCATTTTCTGAAGCTCTTCTATCTGCTTTGTCTGTTCAGAGTCCTTCCTGAAATTGATTAACAAACAAGCAAATTCCAGATTACTCCATGTCCAAGCCCGATGCAATTGAAACCTACCTGATCATGCATAATCTAAAGCAAAAACTCTGTTAAAAAGTATAAATTTATACCTTGAACTATTTTGATTTTTGTGATTTAGTTCCTTCAGAATTTTGTGATTAAGCTTCTAAACTTGAGAAAACAGATAAATTTGCTTCTTCCCCTATCAAAAGGGTACAAATCGATTCATATTTTCAAAATTGGAGAGCTGTAGTTGTGAAAATCTTTAATTTTTAAACTAAACAAATAAGTGCAACTCTATATTTAATCTTATCATTGTCCTTACCTGTTCATGAAAGACAAATTAAGTTTAAGCGACCGCACTTCCTTCTCAAGATTTTCACACCTCTTCAAGACAGATTGCATATCAGATGGAATTGCTGGAGTTGAATTCCTTTCTTTTGCCTCTGCCATTCTGCATCACCAAGAAATTGAGCTTAAGGAAAAGCTTTAATATGAGAGCATTTCATCTTAGTGTTTGAACTTAAAGTAGCTTAAGCGAGTGAATGACTGCCTTGCATTATAGATCAGATTTTGTTTTAGCGCAATATCCCCCTGTCCCTTTCTTGAATAAATAACTTAAATTTCCTTCAAACTGATATGATTCTTTTATTTTATCTCAACCAATTTTTCTTCTCAATTCACAG
Source organism: Omphalea diandra (assembly GCA_949677035.1). Classification (NCBI taxonomy): domain Eukaryota; kingdom Viridiplantae; phylum Streptophyta; class Magnoliopsida; order Malpighiales; family Euphorbiaceae; genus Omphalea; species Omphalea diandra. The sequence goes on from CATIWR010398474.1 coordinate 2,848, forward strand.
GATGAGGGGAGAGAAACCTCAAACTGTCTGTGCTACAACTAATAATCAATCACATCAATCTGTTCCTGAACCAGATAAACTTTCTGAATAGTTTAGCTGCATAACAAAAGAATGACTGTGTAGCTTACTTTCGGGAGCGCTCCACTCTGCGCTTCTTAGTGGTGTGCCCCTTATCCACTGCATAACTTTTGTTGGTCAGAAGACTCATATGATTGTATAACAACTAAAATGACGGCACTTGCATAATTTGTTTGTTTGGTGTAGCATTTTGTTCTAGATGAAAATAACAAGTTTCCAAGCACAAAATTAACATGATTTCATAAATATTCTCCTGGAATAAGGACAAGCATCAATTTTTCAGACAAAGATATACATAAAAGAAAAAAAAAATTCAGAAAATATACTTCCATTATAAGTTGTTATAGTCCTGTGTTCAAACTTCAAACATACCTAGCAATGAACAGCATTGCAAAATGTGGAATTTTCTTTATATGAAAGTGTTTTCCATTTTCGTATATAATGCTAAAGTTTAGACTCAATTCTTTAGTAACTGAAGCCGTGGCGCAAAATCTCATGGTTGTGATATTATAAGAACAAATTGACTACCTGAACCAGTTGATGTCACGGATCCATATCGTACAAGTCCTCCTCTCTAGGATAGGTTGTCAGGTAAACAGCAAAGAGAATGGGAAATAAGCAAACAATTTAAGTTTTATTCAAAAAGCACTATCGATCATCTAAGAAAGTAGAATACCTTCCTATCTTCCTTCAAATTTTCAATTATCCTTTCTCTAAAATCTGCATTACAAAAGTATAATACTTGAATAACATAGAAACTAAAAAGGCAAATTCAAAAAATTACCATTATATTGTCTTTCAGATGCCAGATAGAGTTGTCCTTTGTTCAGTCTAGACATTTCATGGATCTGCCTCTATGTTGTGATGGAGCCTTAAAGTTTATATTTATCTGCTTATTATCCAAATTCAGAATGACAGAAACTACAAATAGAACATAAACTTAAAATGGTATGTTTCTGTACTTTGTTAGCTATAAGGAAGTTCCATGGCAAGGATTCATCGTCTTAGAATCAAGTCTGTTTCTGCATTCAGGAATTTGGCTTAGGTGCATACAGCAAAGATTGAGGTGCATCTTGAGACAAAAACAGTGGAATACATATTTAAACAGTATGTAGTATATATATGGAATGCTGCGGTCAATTAAGTAGTATACAAAAAATTTTGAAAATGCTTCAAATTCAATGTGAGACTGTCATCTTTTACCACAAAATATACAAGTCATTTGAACAATTACTTTAGGCGGTTATGGTAAACGTTTCTGACCCATCTTATACACATTCATGGTCACACAAACTGCATACCTTTGGCTGTAGAGCCATTCTCTGAACTCAAATGGTTTCCAATTTGTTTCCTGGAGCTCTCACAAATGCTTGGAGTTTGACTTGACATACTGGGACCATCACACATATCAAAGCCAGATGAAACAACTGGTGCAGCATCAGACGATTCACTTTGGGAAGGTTCTCTCGAAACTGTGCTCAATTGAATTGGGTTTGTAGGATTTACAAAACCTTCTAGGTCAAGATCTATAGGTTCCTGAACTGTTTGAAAGACCCCAGCATCCTTAACTTGGCTGGAGGATAATTCTGGAAAAGTTTGTGCAATGTGAGTCATGCTGTTACCTTTCACATGATCAAAACTAGAATTCACTATAACTTCTTGTGCATGGTAAATTGCATTAGCACTATCTTCAACAGTTTCTTTCTCAATTTGGTTACTGAGCTTCTTGCATTCCAATGTACCCTTTAGCATATTCACAACAGAAGAAACTTTATCTACCTCTACCATTTGTGCAGTGTTGAAAGTAGATGAGGATGAATTGGAAGGAGACATGAATACCCCCAACGGATTGGAAATATCATGAGTAGGAAGGTCAGTAAAACCATTCAGCTCTGCAAACTCTTGTTTCAAATTGTTGACACCGTCCCCTAAAATTGTTTGAGCATTTTGCATTGCAGCATACCTCTTCCTGCAAAGAAAAAAAAAAAAAAGTTAATACGGTTGGTCAAAGTTTGGATGGATATAATTGTTATGAACTTGTGTATTGTGGGGCTAATACCGCAATTCAGAGGATCGACTTCTTGTCATAGGTTGAGAACTATGAAACCAGGCCTGCATGAAAGATACGAGTTATCAGATATTCTAAAGCTTTGTTGATCTGAAAGTTTTGAAGATAACACAATAAAACTAACCTTGGCAAGATATAAATTACTAGCCTGCATATTCATTTCAACAGCATTCCTGACAAAAATAAAATGAAATAAAATAAAAGATAAATCAGAATGAGTACTCTTTTGATGATATGGTACCTTCTGAAAACCATCTAATAGCAGAAAGGTGCAGTGGCCACCTGATTGATTGCTGATTGAAGTCACTAGAGGTGCCATCAGCGACTTGATTATTTTGTGCAAGTAATACACCATTGCTTATTTCCTTTTGTGGTGTTTTTCCTGGTTGTTGACTAGTTAAATTGGTTAATTCAGTAGATATCCTGCAAATGTATTAGAGTCACTATCTTCTATAATGTCATCAGAATAGTCTTGATGAATAATGAAAATATTTTCACAAATTTCATTTAATTAGTTCACCGTTCAAATGCTGAACATATAGTATTATTAACACAAAAAAAAAAAAAAAAAAAAGAGTACTCTTAATTTGGATGGCAATGGGTGGATATGGGTAACGTAGTGTTATGTGTTTTCCATACCCTAAGGCGTGCATATCTACATATACTGTGTCTGTATCCATTTAGTAACAAATATCAAACCTATTCCCATACTCATAACATTTCAGATAATCCGTGGGTAAATCTATTACCCAAATAATTACCAAAATATTTTTAAAATACCTATATAAATTAAAACATAAAGTACATAACTATTAATTTATAATCACATTTAACTAAGATAATCAATATTATATTCAAAGATATCATATTAAAAAATTAAATAAAAATACTAAATTATTAAAAAATAATTTAAAAGTTTATCCAATTTTTTAAATACAACATATCTACTACATCATAATTAATAAATTCAGTTATATAATCCCTAATATTATACATCTAACCCAAAGAGAAGATATTGAAAATATGTGATATTATTTATATTGGTTGAGTGTGTGCGTGCGTGTGTAGATATATCTTTTCGAATATGCACAAATTTGATAGTCTGGATAGAGTATAAGTATAGATATGGGTAGGGTACTACACTATCCATACCCTATTCAAATCAAATAATTTATCCGTATTTATTATCCAGTTAATATGGGTATTGTCTGATTTTAACGGATAAAGTTTGGATTGTACTACAGGTAGGATCCAGATTCCCATCCCTACTCCTAATTGCAAAAGTTTGAAACTATTGTATTAGAAACCATAAAGCAAATACCCACTGTGAACATATAAAGTTTATTAGACGTCAGAGAAGTAAATTAGACTGCCCTGATTATAACAAATGTAACAACAACATAATTCTACCTTGGTGACTCCATTAAGGGCAATAGTTCTCCTTTCTGTTGTTTTCATTTGTAAAAACATCAATTTAGGCATGACACTCATGGACAAGCAAATTAGTTATCAATTCCTTGATTTAGTAGTTCCCTCATGTATCACTTCTGATAACTTGTCTGATATCTGTTCAGCTGATTTGCAAGCTGGAATAAGGTTATATACCATTGCATCAAAACCACAAATGCAAGATATTAATGACAATAGCATTCAGTTAGACTCATCGTTGGAAATGATGTTTTTTTTGGGATAGGCAGCAGAGAATTTTAGAATTATATAATAATAATAATAATAATAATAATAATAATAAAGAGAGGAGATAACAGAGTTGATGGAAGGAAGCTAACATAGAAAGCATAAGGGCACTATGCAACCAATTTATATGTTGAACGTCAAGAAATTCCATTTCTTAATATCCTAAGATTGGCACAAGCACAGTCCTGAATGATGTCTTAAAATGAGGGCAATCCAAATTAATGAAATTAATGAATCTACTGACCTCCTTGATGCTTGCCGTGTCCGATGCGTTTTACTTGAATTATAGCCATGATTCTGGAATATATAAAACCATCAATTGGAAGCAAAAATAAATAAAATAATAAATAGAGATTTACCACAGCAGATACTGCATGTATAACAATTTATAATAGATTATAGCTTATAAAACTGGGAGGAGTCATGATTCAGTTTTATTAACTAGTTAACAGATCAATTTTTTTTTTTTTTTAAAAAAACCCCACTTTTCTGGTTCAATAAAAATGTGACTTCTCAATGTTAGTAAATCAAGTGCTTAAAAAAAATTATTCAACTGAGATTTGCTCAATTGCTTTGCCTGTGGATGATTGGAACCAAAAACTGAAGCTGAGCAACTCTATGAATTAAAGTATATTCAATAATAATAGATTATATAAGAATCACGCAATAATCAATTTCATAGAAACCATGAAGTTTTCTTGATTCCATTTAATAGCTTTTTTCCTATTCTCCAAACCAAAACCAAGAAGGAGAAAAAAAAAAAAAAAAGGTGTTGTAGTTTGCCTCTCCATTGGTGAGCCAGCTCTTGAAGAGCTCTTCACTGTCAGTACGAAAGCTTTGATGATGACAAGAAATATTCTTGAATCCCAACATCTCCATGTTTGGCACAGGCATCCCAATTGAGCTCTCCATCAATGATTTCAGAAACAACTCTTCACTTGTGTTCCTATACATCTCTGAAAGACGTTTTCCCTCTGCCATCTGATCTCCTCCACAATCACCACCACCACTACTCTCTTCTTCAAGCTTTACAAAAGATTCATTTTTGAATCATTCCTTACGTCCATCATTGACCATATTATATTTTACCTTTCTAGACATCAATTGGGACAACGCCTAGTAATTTTGAAATTCTAAAGTTTGACTAGTTAAGGGGAATCGTCCCTTGCAAGATATTGCATACAATGACAACATAGCCGAACAATGCTTGTCTTGGTCTAGTATCATACGTATGACTGTTTTATTAGCAATCCGTTGGCTGTTTTGGTCGGTTGGTTTTTTTGTTTTTGTTTTTTTTTGAAGGTTTTTGGATCAGTTGCCAAGGCCCACTTTTAATACCACAAAAGAGATTAATCCATAAATTGAACGTATATATTTTTTACAAAATAAAAATTTTGTAATCTAAACTAGTTTCACAGGCTAAAAGGTACTGATTTTCTTTTTAGAACATAAAGATTTTTCATGCATAAATAATAATAAATCATCCCTTTTATGTAGTGTTTGAGAGGAAGGAAAATAAAAGAGAAAGTAAAATAAGAGTACAAAATAAAGAAAGAAAATAATTTTACCCTGTTTGGGAAATAAAGGAAAATAAGAGGGAAAAGAAAAATAAAATTTGTTTTTGTACTCTATATTTTCTCTCTAAAATAGGGAGAAAATATGAGAGATTGAGAGATTTTTATAAAATTACAATTATGTCCATGAACATTTATCAATACTTTCTTTTAACACTCATAATTTAATTAATTTGCATCATATTTTAATCTTAATATTTTAAAGTTTATTTATTATATAACATTTAAAATAATAGATTTTATAATGGCTTATTTAATATAATAAATAATTTTAAAATATTTAAATTTATAGATAATGTTGATCAATTAATGGAGGCAATTATGTGATAAGGCTGAAGTAGAAAATAAGGTATATAGTAGCAAACTAATCATGAATTTGAAATGAGAGTTGTTGAAACACTATAGAGTTTTTGGATTCCACTTTTGGCTCTCTTTGAAATAAATTATAAAATAACAAAAATATTTAAAATAAAGCTTACATTAATAAAATTTAATGAAATTTTATCGTTTAGAATCAATTTATAATGAATTGTAGTTATATTTATTTTTTAAGATTTAAAATAAAGATAAATGAATTTAAATTATAAAATTGGTAAAATAATTTTATCTAAAATTTTTAATTGAAATTAATTCTCTCAAAATCTTAACATTTAATTTAAAAACTAATGTTGAATATTTAAAAAATATAACTAAATGTATAAATCTAGTTTTTTAACATTTAAATATAAAATACTAATGTTAGATTTTTTTTTAGTATTAACATTATATTTATTATTATATAAATTTTTATTTCATATAAAATCAATTAACATATAAAATAATTATCTTTTTTTATCATTATATAATACAATTATATATCTAATTGTTTTCTTGAATAAAGGGTAAAATAGGAAATATATTAAATAATATTTTTATTTCCTTTCATATTTTGCTTTCCAAACAAGGAAAAATAAAATTATTTTCCTTTTTATCCAATATGAGGAAGAAAAATAAAGAAAGGAAATAAAATTTACTTTCTCTCCTTTTTTTCTTTTCTCCCTGCATAGTTTCTCAAATATAGGGCTAGTGGCTTTTGTTATAGTATCGAATAGTCAAAAATTGTTGATATATATTGATGTAAATATATAGCAAAATGCTTAACATATAGTTTAAGTTTTAAATTAAATGTAAAATCCATAATATTGAATGATATATAATATATTAAAATTTTAATTATGAAAATCACAAAATCTGTTTAATACTAAAATAATGTATTAAGTTATTTTTTAAATATCATAAATACATCTTATATGTACTAAATTTATATTTTGTGATATTTCAAATTAATAAAATAATATTTGGTAGAAAAATCTAATTGAGTTATATTTTTATAGATTTTTAATTTAGGATAGGACTAATAGTTGTTATTTTTCAGTAGAAATATTAAATTATTATTATTATTATTATTATTATTATTATTATTATTTGGCATCATAATTTTATAATTTTTCAATTATTTTCACTAAAGTTGTTTATTTACTTTTTTTCTAAGAAAAAATCATTTCATTTTTAAATTCATTCTAAAAAGTTACTAGTTCGTGGTTTCCTTTGAAATTTAAAATAAAATATAATTATCTCATGATTAGATATAAGAATTTAAAATAAACAAAGAATCTAAATGGAATGGAATTTCGAGTTAAAACTTGTTATGTGTTTCATGAGATAAATTTAAATTAAATAATTTTTTAAAATAAAAAACAAATAAATGACTTTATTGAACATAAAATATATCCAAAATAATTCCTTTCATATGTGTTATTTGGACTAATAATCAAGTATTTAACTTATAAGAATAAATGATGCTTACAATTCAAACCCAAACATACCCTTAAGAGTCCCAGTTGGAACTAAAAAAAAAAAAAAAAAACCCTTAAGAATTTCATTAATAAAAATTCTTATAAGCATCCAAATAACTATAATATACATCAATTAAAATTAAACGTAATAAACCTTTTTTTTCTTTTTTTTTTTTTTTTGATATTCTTCGGAAAAATCAATAAACATCTTCCATGGGAATGATTTAGATAAGAAGATTTTAATTTGTATCCAGGTACACAATCTCAAATTCAAATAGCTCCTAAATTTAAAATTTTGATTATTCATATATACAAATGCTTGCAACAAATTTCCTTTATTATGTCCTTTTGAGTACCATTGTATGAACTATTTAATCTAAAGGGATAATCAAATGGTTAAACAAGTTTGTTCGCTCTTTAATTTTTTGGATTTGATTATTAGGTTAGCATCCAAAAATAATAAATATATCTAAACACACTAGGCTAATGTGGGGTGCATCGCTTAAATTATTAAAGAAAAAAATTTTATTTTCATTAATGAGTGAGCTGATGCAATGACACCTTTACTGAATACCAAAAAAGAAAAAGAAAATTCTACTTCAATCAAAATTTAAAAAAAAAATGATGTAAGAAAATTATATTCCCATACTCTAGAATTAAACTATATGATTCAAAACTAGTAAAGAAGCAAATTAATAAATCTTGGCCAGGCGGGCATAGAGTGAACAAGCAAGAAGACGGTATCTATGAACAATTAGGCATAGGGCTGATGTGAGATGCCTATGTATTATGCATTTGTCTCTTTCTATTAGTATGACTTCAACAGTTGAAAAAACAAGGGAAAAACAACGGCAATCATCCAAATCACTATTTCTTTTTTGTTTTATTAGTAAATGAAGAATAATATATGGGAGTTGATTAGTGCCACTAAACTTAACCTATCAATATATTGTTTAATCAAATATTTTATTATTGCTTGAATTAGTTAACAAAAACTGTATACTCATCAATTCCATTTTGAAAACTTTGCATTTGAAGTTTTAAATAATATTTTAGAGAGTCCCTCAAAAAAAAAATATTTTAGAGAAACTATTGAGATGTTCTATGATGAAATTTCTTGCCAATAAGTCTTTCCACACAAAGGGTAGAGATAAAAATTAGTTTATTCTCCATGATTTGGTATTGTAACATTATTGGCTTTTTTATTTTTCAATTTCTTTTGTAAAGAAAAATCGTTTTTATGTGTTTGGTATAAATGAATTTGAAACTTATTATATTTGTAATTTAAAAGTCACATACAAATTTCTTAAATATGTGTTTGGAATAAATGAATTATTCACTTTTTATATATTTTATTTATAAATCTATAATTTATATGGATACAAATGAGAATTTGAAATTCTATATTATTAAATTATTGATATTGATTATAACTAAACTAATTCAAATTTGATAGAGTTTTCAAAATTCTAAAGTTTTAAAGTTTTTCTCATTATGATAAAACACTTTTAGTTAAACATTCATTTTTCTCTTTTATTTTTTTTTCTTTCTTCATTCTTTCTCTCCTCCCTTTTTTTTTTTAATATTTATAAATACTTAAAAATAACATAAGGATATTTTTATAAAAAAAATATTTGATTGAGTTCTGCACTTAAATTAAATATAACTTTTATTTTATTTGAAATGAATTTTATTTTTATTTTGTAGTATATTAAATATATAAATTTATTTAACTATATAGAATAAATTTTAAATAATAATTAAACCAAACATTACACAATCATTTTAAAAAAATAAAAATATTGTGTACAAGTGAATCCTCATATTTGGTAAAGATTGTATTTCTTGAGAGCTGTTTAAAGACGTTACAAATTTTACACCTACGGTATAATCTCTAATGAACATAAAAAAGAAATAACTACTATCTTTACAGTTTTGTACCAAAATAAGTACAATGTGTTTACTTACTAGTTCTTTTAAAGCTTATTTATATAAAAGAATCTTATTGACCACATAATAAAAAGGAAAAAAAAAAGGAGAAAATAAGAATAAAGAGACTAAGAGCATCTTGAGCATGTGCAACTTAAAAGCAACCAACTTCTTTCTACCCAATCTTTAATTACTTTATTTATAAACTCAACGAAACTTATTTTGTTGTATTTCTTGTAAGGAGTAGCTTACATGCTTATTAGTGAATGCTATCTCTTCTAAGCAATATTTGTAATTCTTTTATGTGAGGATCACTACTTTGGGTAGGCATTTCTTCTTGAATGTATTATGACTTAAGATAGTTCTTCTAAATCTAACTTAAGAAAGACTTGAAAAGTGCTAAAAAATTTATTATTTTCTTAGTTAGTTAGAACTAGGAATTAGATTTTGAATTATTCACATAATTAACTTGTAAAGTTTTAAATTGTACCTATAAGCATCTTATTAGTGAAACTCTTCTATGCTATCTATAAATCTTAGTATGTCAAGCTTCAAATATGCCCTTTAATAAAAAGATGTTTAGGATACACTACAAATCCAATATAAAGGCACCAATAAAGTTTAAAAAAATTTTAAAAAGAAAAAGATTCAAATGCATACTTACAAGTATTGAACATTCACATATTAGTCCAATGAGATAATCACAAATGTGTGCAATTAGTTCGTAAATATTATGGAAACTTTTAAAGTTTCAAAAGATGTACTCTAATGAGAATATGGTGGCCAAGATCTTTATAACCCTTTCTAAGGATAAATGGGAGGCTAAGAAGTTGGCTATCAAAGGAGTCAAGAAGCCCTCACACTTGATGAGCTCATGGACATACTTCTAGCTTATGATATTATCTTGGAGAAATAAACAAGTGACAAAGGGTAAAAGAAGAGGGACATTACTCTAAAAGCTAAAGAGGTACCAAAAAATAAACTCTTACTTTGTCTTTATCCTCTTTAAGTGATATTGACGATGGTAGTAAGGATGATTAACTTGCCCTTTTGTTGGCTTAGTGCACCATGAAGGGGGGTTGAATTGGGGGGAGATTAAAAACTTAAAAGAAGGGTAAGGTGTTTAGAGAGTTAAGAAGGAAAAAAGAAAATGAACACAAGATGTTTATAGTGGTTCGGGTTTTAACAAACCATAAGTCCACTACCTAATTTTTCATAAGTTTTCTTTAAGACCAATCTAAGTTGAGGCTTGTGACTTAGGTTTTACTAACCTAGTCCAACAATCTCCCCCTTTTTGATTTTGACAACTTAGATTAGTCTTAAAGAAAATCAAGTGCATGAGTTATGAAGTTGGGATGGTCAATGATTAGTTAATCAAAGAATTCTAGTCAATGATAAAAAATTAAAGAATAATCAAAGAATTTTAAGTTCGAAAAAGTAAAGCTCTAAGGCTATTGCTCCCCCTGAACTTATGTTTTTCTTATGCACATTACTTATTATCTCCCAATGTTATTCTCTCCCCCTTTGGTAAGATAAAAAAGGGTTAATTTTAAAGAGTGAATGAAGTGCATAAATTGAGATAGAATAATCATAAGGAGCAAATAAGTATATAAAAACTAGCATAACATATGAATTGCAATCTCATAATATGAAGCAATGAACTGCAAAAACACACTTTTATTTATATAATAGACTGTAGGATCACAATCTTTACATCAAGAATATAAAAGAAATAATAGAAAAATAAATCCTAAAGATAATCTAGAAGATGAGAGAACTATCATCGTCTCCAGAACCATCAATGTCTTCATTCGCCCCTCCACTTTGAGCTTCATCAACCTCCTCAAACTCTTGGTTGTCCTCCTCTTCAGTATGTCCTCCCAATCTTCAAAATCTGGAAGATGGCAGGGAGTAGTGGCACCTATTATCTCTTGAAGGTCCACTACTTCACTATGTAGGTGGGAGAGGAGGAAAAATTGTCTCTTGATCATCCTTATCATTTTGTCAAGCTTCTTATTGATGGACGCAAGGTGTTTTTGGCCTTGGGTTTAGGTTGGGGAGAAGGAACAAATTGTGCTCCCTCTTCAATGACTAGCCTTTTTCTTCTAGAGGCTTGGGATGTTTCTAATTTCTTTGCCCAAAAAGCACCCAAGTATATGTATATCAATCAGGGTGAATGACTTTAGCATTGATGAGATAAGGTAAGTCCAAAAAGTTATGGGATGGCAGCTATTTTTGGTGAGGAACTTTTCATTTTCCTCATTAAGAGCACCCACATAACGGTAAATGGTAGTAACATGGGAGGGAAGAAGAAACTGACGTTTGGGCTTTGTACTTATGTGGATCAATTGATCCACAAGGTAGCAGCCAGTCTGAATAGGTTTGTTTTTTGCGAGATAGAATAGAAAAGTAAGATGTTTTTATGAAACCTTCTTGTTACCATCACCTCTTACGTTAACAGAGAAAGTGATGATGCAATGAAGGAGCCAATTTGGGAAGGTTTGAATGTATTTGGCTAGGGAAGTCTTGGGGTCGTGTTTGGTCTCAATGGAAATTTTAGACCAAAACTCTGAATAGATGATATCAAGGGCGGAGATGATGAACAGAATGTCATCATCGACTTGAAGATTAAAAAGGTTTGAAAGTTGCTCAAAGGTAATGTAAAAAGCAAAGGCTCAAAATACTAACCCATATTGGTCGGCATGAGATTTCGCTCTCCAACTCAATGTCACGGTACACATGAATGCATGCACTATCTCTTCGTTACTAGGCTTATCGCGGAAAATAAATTCATTCCATCCCAATTTTAAGAGAAATGGGTGGATATCGTCCTTGATTTCTAGTGACCCAAGGAGGAATGTGAAAGGGGTTTTGTTAGGTTATATAATCTTTGAGGAGTTTGCCTTGTACCTATCATTTTCCTCAGTTATCCCTTTCATCATGTATAGAGGAGGTGGTCTAAAAGGCTACGCTACTGTCTTGCCTTTTCCTACTCTTAAGCCTTTCTTAGGGGGCCAAAATGAATGAAGAAGAGAGAGATTAAGGATTATAGTAAGAGTGAATAAAAACATTGTTTCAAGGGTCTATATAGGCCAAGAAAGGGTGTGAAAAAGGTCAATGGTCAAAAAATAATTTAATGAGGGATTACAAATGGTTAGTAGTAAAATCAATTAAATGCATGCAATTACTCAAGTTCGCGACAGCAACTTGCAAGTCACATGACCGCTAATTACGAAATATCTAAGTAATAGACAAAAAATTCTCGAGAAACGACATGGTCAACTGTTAAAACATTTAAAATTTGAACAAATTTGTGGAGGGGAATGAAAGTCATAACATCAAATTGATGTTTGATAGTCGAATGATGAGTGCCTATAAATAGTGACTGTGAATCAAGGAGTAGCGACCATAAATTACAAGGCAGAAAAGATAACTATAAAAGGATAAGACTTGACTTTTTAGGTTATGATCCACTTAATATATTGATGCTTAATTCATACAAATTAGTATAGAGAGGCATAATTGCATCCAAAATTAAGACATCCAAAGAGATAAATATCACATAGATCGTACACATAATAATCAGTCAAGTATGAATAATGTATCACATAAAAAGCATTGTAAAAGATCCAATTTTTCACTTAAGGGAGTTTCCATCAAACATTCCCAACTCTTTTTTAATGAAGTTCATCCTTTATTCATTAAAAGGTTTTATGAAAATGTTCGTAAGTTGACGATTTGTGCCTATAAATTCTAACATAACATCACCATTTTGGATATGTTCTCTAAGAAAATGATGCCTAATGTCTATATGTTTGCTCCTAGAGCGTTGGATGGGTTTTTTTTAAAGATTTATTGCATTAATGTTGTCACATTTGATAAGAATGTGATCAACAACTTTGCCATAATCCTTTAATTATTGTTTCATCCAAAGGACTTAGGTGCAACAATAACCTGCAATTACATATTCAGCTTTGCCGATGGATAAATCAACTGAAACTTCCTTCTTACTAAACCAAGACACTAAACACTCTCATATGAATTGGCAAGTTCCAAAAGTGCTCTTTTTATCTAGAAGACTACTAACATAATCCACATTTGAATAAATTATGAGGCTAAATGAAGAATCTCTAGGATACCATAAACCTAGATGCAAAAATTCCTTTTAACAACATTTAAATGAGATTCCTTAGGACAAGATTGAAACCTATCACACATGCATACTCTAAACATTATATCAGGTCTAAAAGCGGTAAGATAGAGTAGAGAACCAATCATACCTTGATATCTCTTCTCATCTAATGACTTACCTGATTCCTCTTTGTCCAACTTAATGGTATCACTCATTAGTGTTTTTGCTACTTTACATCCTTCCATGCCAAATTTCTTGAGAATGTCCTTTGTGTGTTTTGCTTAGTTGATGAAGATCCCTTCTTTGGTTTGCTTGATTTGTAGACAAGGAAAAACTTGAGCTCTCCCATCATATTTATCTCAAATTTCCTAATCATACACTTAGCAAAATCCTTATAAAGAGATTCATTAGTAGCACAAAAAATGATATCATCAATATAAATTTGCACTATTAGTGTATCATGATTATGCCTTTTGACAAACAAAATTGTATCAACCTTCCCTTTTTTAAAATCATTTTACAAAAGAAAAGACCAAGCTCTTAGATCTTATTTTAAACCATACAAGGCTCTATTCAATTTAAAAACATACTTTGGAAAAATATGTGATTCAAAACCAGAAGGTTGTTTAACATAAACTTTCTCCTCAATGACACCATTTAAGAAATCACTTTTGACATCCATTTGAAATAGTTTGAAATCATGTGATATGCATATGCTAAAAGAATCCTAATGGCATCTAATCTTGCTATGGGTGTATAGGTTTCATCATACTCAATTCCTTCCTTTTAGTTGTAACCTTTAATAACCAATCTAGCCTTATTTCTAGTGATGAACCCTTGCTCACCTAACTTATTCCTAAACACCTATTTGTAACCTATAAGAAGGTGTTTTTTAGGCCTAGGAATAAGTTCCCATACATTCTTTCTCTTAAATTGGTTGAGTTCCTCCTGCATAGTAATCACCTAACTTTCATCATTAAGAGCCTCATTAATAGATTTTGGCTCAAATTGAGAAACAAAAGCAAGATTGTTATCTAAAGTATTGAGTTGAGATTTAATACTTACACCCTTGGATGTATCACCAATGGTTAAGTCCTTGGGGTGATGCTTAGAAAATCTCTAATCCTTGGGAAGATCTTGGTTTGGTGATTTCACTTGTTGATGTTAAGGTTCTTTATCTTCTCTTGATGATTTGCTCTTATCATGATCCTTATCTATCTTTTTTGTAGTATGCTCTAAATCTAATTTCTCAAAATCATCTACAAGATCATTAATAAAAGAAATTTTTTCTAAGATCAAGCTTACTAAATTCATCAAACACAATATTCATGGACTCTTCAACAACCATTGAACTCTTATTAAAAACCCTATAGGCTTTGCTAATGGTGGAATAACCTAAGAAAATGCCTTCATTAGTTTTTGGATCAAATTTCCTAAGATTATCTTTGGTATTCAAGATATATCACTTATATCCAAATACTCTTAGGTATGATAACTTAGGATTTTGACCATTCCATAACTCATAAGAATTTTTATTAAGAATGAGTCTTTTGAAAACTCGATTTGCAATATAACATGAAGTATTGATAGTTTTGGCCCAAAAGTAATTTGGCAATGAATACTCATTGAGAATAGTTCTAGCCATCTCTAATAGTGTTTTGTTTTTCCTCTTTACAACACCATTTTGTTGTGGTGTTCTAGGAGTTGAGAAGTATGAAAAATTCCATTCTCTAAACAATAAGATTCAAAAGATTCATTTTGAAATTCTTTTCCATGGTCACTTCTTATAGAATAAATGAAGCAACCCTTTTCATTTTGTATCCTTTTTGCAAAACTTTTAAAAACATCAAAAGTATCATGCTTATGAGCTAAAAAGGATACCTAAGTAACCTATAGTAATCATGTAATATCCCTATCCACATTCATTGGCATTATCACATGAACATATTCATTGCATAAATGATATGAAATCCCAAATGAACATATGCATTGGATTAAATAATCATTTAGACATGTGAATTGTAGAAGCACGACAATGACATTTGCACCGTTGCATTTGGGACACTTAAACATATATGTAGTGTCTGTATAGTTGCATAACAAACTGTTTTCTATTGTGTGCTTGTTATAACATCATAAAAAATGGTGTTATAGAGCTTATTTTAAAGTATAAAGAGCATCTAGGAATTAAGAGATGGATGGAGGTGCTTAAGGAGTGAAGAAGAGGGACTAAAAGAGTAAAGTGAACTTCCAACCAATAGGAATGCAACACCATGATTTTGTCTTTTTGCAATAGGCTTACAAGTGAAATTTTTGACCTTTTAAGATCAGAATTAAGGGGTTAGATGTGAGTTATAGTAAAAGAGAGAGAGAGAGCTAAGGAAGAAAGAAAGAAAGGAAGAAATAGAAGAAGAAGAAGGAGAGGAAGAAGCTGGGCTGCCTAGGAAAGAGTCCCAAGGTTTTCTAATTCTGAGACAATAGGTAAGTTAATTTATCTTCTTCTTAAATGAAATTAACCTATCATGACATGTTAATCATGCATGGTTAGAAAGAATTATGGAGTAATTGAGGTAAAGCTCTTGGATGGAATTTGAAATTCAAGAGAGCAAGAGCTGATTGTGTTGGATTTTACTGTTAGAACAGGATTTTGTACCCATGATTTCATAACCATAGAAGAGGAATTATAGTGTAAAATATGAATGTTGTAGCTTTATATCCCATATAAATTCATATGAAATAGTTTTTCTTGATTTTGTCTGTGTGAGAAGTTATGGCTCCTTCATTAGGGCTGGTTCACAACTAATTAAAATGACCTCAGTCTTTCTATTTTATTATATTTTGATGGCCTTATGTTCTGATTTTGACAAAGTTCAAAACATGAAATTTTTAGCTTTATATCCCATATAAATACCTGTTAAGTAGTTTTGATTGATTTGTTATGTGGAAAGAGATATGGCTCATTGATTGGGACTGACACTGTACTTAGATGAAACCCCACCTTTCTTTTAATTCTGTTTTCTAAGAATTTGATGGCCATAGGTTTAGAATTTGATGATCGTCCAAGCTTTAAAGTTGTATATTTATGTCTAATATACATACCTGGGAAATATTTTTTTCTAAATCCAGCATGATTGTTGAGATATTGTCCCTTCATCATGACTGTTTGTCAACATGTTACAAACCTGCTCACCCTGAGATTGGTCCTTTGTTTTGGTGACCTTACATACTAAATTAGACAATGAGTAAAGCATGAAAAAATGTTCTTTCATATGTTTTATAATTGATGGTAGATTATTATTGCAAATTTATTTGTACAATTTGAGATACACCCAAGAATGTAAGACCTACTTAGACTGAGATGACATTACAATAGGGCAAAGTTTAAAAATTCACCAAATTTTCTGTGTTTTTGATATTGGCCTAAAATTTGAATATGTTATATCATTATGTGTCTAGTTTGTTTGAAAAAAAGAATCAAGTCATTTTGGATGAGTATATCTAGAGTTATTACTATGAGAGTGTAGTAAGCTCAGGCTACCATATAAGGAAAATATGCATAAACACTAGGTCCACTTGCATGAAACATACCATAGATTGCATACCAAGCATTCATAATCATTTTGACATACTTATAACCATGTATGTATCAAATTTTAGGATCTTAAAACTTTGAGGAAGACCTAGATAGAGAACTAAACCTACCATAAAGGTTGGTCACATCAAAAGGTGAGTAAAAACCATAATTAGATTCAATGTGTGTGTGTGATAATTTTATGATATGATTATGTTCTATAACATGTATATGTGATTGAATTGTTATATTTTACATGTGAATACAATTCAAGTGAGAATCATATGTTTTTTATGATTACTTGGTATACCATTTATGAATGAGCATGGAACTAAAAGGGTGTTGTGACTGGCTTGTCAAACACTTGCAAATCACATGGAAGATGGATGAATAGGTCCCATTGGCACATGTTATTGATCAAATGAATCCCTTGTTATATGTTGGCTAGCAAAATCAAATGTCACTTGAATCATATGAATTCTCGGGAGCAGTGTTTGCTTCACATGGTCACGACAAAAATTAATCTATTGCACTTGCACTTGCATAGTCAAATGTTATACTTGTAATATATCCTAATGATATTTGATTATTAGTTGTGACCTAAAAATCTGATTATTATTTTTATTTGTTAAGTTGCGACTCACCAAATCACAATTATATTTTTCAGATACCGAAGAATAGGGATTAGACACTTTGGTGCTTAGAGTTTTGCATTGAGACATATGGACCACAGGTCGTTGGTTGAATTCCAACTCTCTCTCTCCTTGTGTCATGTACAAACATTTAGATAAGAACTAGTTATGGTCACTAGTCTTGACATTAGTTAACATATATGTATATTAAATACATGTTTGATTGTGTATGTATGATGAATAAAACCTTTATGCATATGTATTTAGACATGAATGCTATGAGTTTTGTAATGAAAATGGTCGTGACAAATCATCAACCAGGACAAGTGCATAATGTTTTCCACCTAAACTAGCACTCCTAGTAGGTCTTATCACGTCCATATGAATTAATTAAAGAGGTTGGTTACATCAAAAGGTGAGTAAAAACCATAATTAGATTCAATGTGTGTGTGTGTGATAATTTTATGATATGATTATGTTCTATTACATGTATATATGATTGAATTTTTATATTTTACATATGAATACAAGTCAAGTGAGAATCATATGCTTTTAATGATTACTTGGTATACCATTTGTGAATGAGCACTTGCACTTGGAACTAAAAGGGTGTTGTGACCCGTTTGTCAAACACTTGCAAATCACATGAAAGATAGACTAATAGGTCCCATTGGCACATGTTATTGATCAAATGAATCACTTGTTATATGCTGGCTAACAAAATCAAATGTCACTTGAATCACATGAATTCCCGAGTGCAATGCTTGTCTTGCATGG
This sequence comes from Omphalea diandra, assembly GCA_949677035.1. Classification (NCBI taxonomy): domain Eukaryota; kingdom Viridiplantae; phylum Streptophyta; class Magnoliopsida; order Malpighiales; family Euphorbiaceae; genus Omphalea; species Omphalea diandra. The sequence continues at coordinate 21,139 of CATIWR010398474.1, forward strand.
TCACGATAAAAATTAATCTATTGCACTTGTACTTGCATAGTCAAATGTTATACTTGTAATGTATCCTGATGATATTTGACTGTTGGCTATGGCATAAGAATCTGATTATTATTTTTATTCATTGAGTTGCGACTCACCAAATTGTAATTTTATTTTTTAGATACTGAAGAATAAGGATTGGACGCTTTAGTGCTTAGAGTTTTGCATTGAGACACATGGACCACAGGTCGTTGGCTGAATTCTAACTCTCTCTTTCTCTCCTTATGTCATGTACATGCATTTAGATAGGAGCAAGTTATAGTCATTAGTCTTGACATTAGTTAACATATATGTACATTAAATATATGTTTAATTGTGTATGTATGATGAATAAAACCTTTATGCATATGTATTTTGGACATGAATGCTATGAGTTTTGTAATGAAAATGGTTGTTACAGTTTTTGGTATCAGAGCGGGGATAGGTTCCGTAGGGACATACATATGAACATGACATGAATTTTGCACTATTTTGCATTATCATATGACATAGTCTTACATGTCTATAGGGCATTAGTAGAAGATAGACATGGTAGTACCCATGGTTAACCAAGGACAGAGGAGTCATTTGATTTGCATTCCATAGAAGCATCATGGCCATTAAGAGATCAACCTGCTAATAGAGTTAGATCTCCTACACATTCTCATGCACAACACATATCTCATAGTCAACCATAACATAGAATTGGTGAACCAACAGTGTAGGGTCCAGAAATTCAAAGAGAGAGAAGGTATGATAAATTAAGAAAATAGGGTGCTATTGACTTCAGTGATACCACAGATCCATCAATGGTAGAGACATGGAAAAAAAGAACACAAAGAGTTTTGAACTTGATGAAATGCACACCGAAAGAAAAGTTTGATTATGTAGTATCACTGTTATAGGGGGTTGCATACGATTAGTGGGAAACCATTCCAGGGAGTGATGCCCAGCCTCCGGTGCTTACATGGGATGACTATAAGTATATAAAGATGATAAAAGAATAGAGTTTTTGAACCTAAAGCAAGGGCAGATGACTATAGCTGAATATGAAGTAAAATTCAATCGATTATCTCATTATGTGTTCTTCATGGTAGCCACTGATAAAGACAAATGTCAAAAATTTGAAGGACTTAGAAGTAAGATCACAGCTGCAGATCTTGAAAGTTATACCAAACTAAAAACTATTGCAATCAGGGTGGAAA
>CATIWR010398486.1:0-13318 GCA_949677035.1 Omphalea diandra
TATAATATAAAAAAAAATATATATATCTCTCTCTCTCTCTCTCTCTCTATTATAGATATATATATATATATATATATATATATATATATATATATATATATATATATATATATATATATATATATATATATGATAGAATAATTAAAGTAAAAAAATATTTTTTTAAAATGATTAGATTATTTAATTAAATTCAAATTCAAATTCAACTTTAATTTTATTTTTATTTAAGATATAGCGATATTTTTATATTTTAATAATTTACTGTAATTTTATTGTACTTTTCATGTACCTAAATTATAATTTTTTATTATTGTGACAAGTTATCTAATAAGAATAAAAGTTATTTGTTGTGATAAAATAATTTTAAATAATTTAATACAATGATAAAAATATTATTGTGATAATATTATTTTTTATTATATGTAATTTGGTGAGCACTACAAATTTGAAATAAAGATATTGTGACAAAATGTTATGAGAAAAGACTTTATATCATAATTTATCTTATATGCTCATTTATTATGATAAAAGTTTTCGAGTAAAAATTTTTTCATAATTTCTTAAATGATTTACTACATAAAAAAATTTATTACAAATTTACTTATTTCTTAACAAATTTGATTTTTGTCACGATAAATCATATATTAAGACAAAATTAATTTTATTTTTCAAAATTTTATCATAATGCACAAATTTTTCTTGCAATGAGTGGTTTGCTATCATTGGACATTTTATATTTGCGTGAAAATTGGTTCAAATTATGATATATAATTTTATATGAATTTAGTTTAGTTGCTTGTTTTCGTCATATATAAATCATTTATTTTAAAAATAAACTATCTTTAATTTATTAAATATTCAAATAAAAATTTAATCCAATTATGTTTATGTAAAATCTATCTAATTTAGAAAAGTAAATTATTATTTTCTCTTAATAAATTATGAGAAAATATTACACAAATAATAAAAAATTGAAATAGATATTTAAAAAATTGAATAATAAATGATATAATCCAATCTAAAACAACATTTTTTTAAGGATAATTCTAAAATCATAATGATCCAAATCCAATTCAATCCAAAAATATCTTAATTCAAAATGACTTGACCCAAAAAACAATTTGATATAAAATAACCCAAATTGATTTGTTCTAAATTTGATTGCATTTTAAGGATACTAATAAGATTAGAAATGGAAAAGAATATATATATATTTTCTAATTTAAAGTGAATATTATGACGTTATATTATAATATTGTATCAGTATAATTTTAAATATTTAAATAAATAATTATAATAAATATTATAATTATTTATTATTTTAAATAATTTTTATTGTTAAAATTATCCTAAATAATGAATAAATTATATATTATTTAATAATTTATACCAGAATATTATAAATATATATTACCATATAATTAACCTTAATCTAATTATGGAATTAAAATCTTAAAAAATAAGGCCTGATAAATACATTATTAACTAAAGACAGTATATAACAATGTTGTATATGTTTTTTTTAAAAAATAATATTATATTATAATATTGTATTAATCTAATTTTAAATATTTAAATAATAATTTTATTAGTATGTATAATTATTTATCACTTTGAATAATTTTTATGTTAGTAAAATTATCATAAATGATTTAAATTTACATATATAATAAATGGCATTATAAATATATGTACAGTAAAATCATCCAGAATATGTCTCTTTTAAAAACTACTGTGATACTAAGGTATAAAATTTAAAACCTTAGACTCACATTTATTAAGAGGGTTTTATCCTGAATAGCTTATTTACTCTAACAAGATTAGTCTTTTATCCAAAAAATATAGGGATCTTTGGCTCAGATGCAAAATAATAATAATACCGTACTGATATTAATTTGCAACCTCCAATATCACAGCACATAATACAAGGTCATTTTAGTATAATTACCAATGAACCATAAATCCCATCATTTCCTCTCTATATAAGACATGGATCTTCTTGGTTTTTGACAAAATACCATCAACACCAACCAACCCACGAGGGCCACAGCCAACAACCATCACGAAGTGGAAGCTCCACCACCGCAGCTTCCTTCTTCCTTAAACAAATATTATGGAACAAATAGAACATCAAAACCTCAAAATCTCAAGCCACATCACAAGATTCCAATACCTCAGGAAAATAACACAATTCTTGGTTTCAGTTTCTGTATTTTATTTACTGTTGTCTAACTCTTCTGGCCTTTCTTTTCTACATTCCTTCCACTTGTCCTTCTCCACTGTCCCCGTCCAGCTTTTTAGTCACACCATAGACAAGAACTGCATATTCCTCCTCTGTAATGGGCTCTTGCTTTTCGTCGTGAAATTCTCTGGTTCTTTTAGTTCTTGTAGCTCATCAAAACATAGTCATAACAGCATTGATCAGTCTGTCAAGAACTATGAAGATGATGACGGACAGCCATTAGTGGTAGAGAAGGAAGATTTTACGGCCCAAGAAAATGCTGCTGCTGAAGAAGAAGGGCGAGAAAATGAAGAGTATGTGATTAGACAAGAAGTAAGAGATAGAGATGAAGTACAAGTAGAAGAAAAAGAAAGTGAAGTTATGGCAGAAGAAGAGGTCAAAGAATTTAATGTTCAAGAAGAAGAAGAAGAAGAAGAAGAATATGGTTATGAAGATGAAGAGGAAAATGGGACGTTGAGCACAGAAGAATTGAACAAGAAATTTGAAGAATTTATAAGGAAGATGAAGGAGGAAATAAGGTTGGAAGCTCAACAGCAATTAGTCATGGTTAATTAAATGATATTATATTATTATCCTAGAATATCAATAAAGAAGAAAATCTTGTAAATAATTTCTCTTATCTTCATGAGTTCATGTTTAATCGGTACAACACTAGGATTAAAAATTACATGCTTTTCTTCTTTTAATTTCTTAGGGAACATTTTGGTTGTTGGAATTAGTAAATAGTAATTAGGTTCTATTTTGTTTAGTTGAAAAATATTTTTTTATATTTTCTTTTATTTGATCCATTCAAAAAAATTGATTATTGAAAAAATATTTTTCTGCTAAAAACACTAAGTTATTTTTATGATAAAATCTTGATTGATTTATTTATTTATTTTTCCTTTTTTTTTTTTTTTATGAAGGGCTGCGGCGCCACAAAAGTGCCTTAGGAACTAATTTATTGTTATGAACGTGTCAGACAAGAGAGGCCCAACTGAGAATTATGTTGTGGCTTCAATCAATATCATAAAAAATTAATAATGTATAATAAAATATTAAAATTAAAAATAGACATGAAATTAATAAAATTATTATATGTCATAATTCATACGACAATATTATAGAATTCACATCCATAATTTAATATTAATTATACATATTAGTATTTAATAATTATTCACGTTTAATTAAAATAAAAATTTAATTATGTACAGATTAGAATGACTCGAGCCATCTAAAAACAATAAACTTTTATATATATTACCAATCAATAAATAGTGCTGTAGGCTAGAAAAGCCTGAGGTTTCCATTGAATCTTGAAGTATGACCACAGCCTCATTGGGGTGCCAAATATCCACAAAAATAAAAAGTTAGCCAACCGACACATGTCTCCAATGAGTTGGCCAAGAATCTTAGTTCCGCCATTTGGATTTTCCCCTTTTCCCGAAAGATGAACCCAAATCCTATGTAAAACTGAAAAAATCTATGGAGAGAATTATTCAGTTCGATTAGTTTAATTTAACTTAAATATAAATTTTATTTCTAAAAAAATTTGTTTATTAATTTAATTTTTAGTTAATAAAATTTCAATTGAATCAAATCAATCGAATTTATTTAAAATTAAATCAGAATAAATTAAACTTATATTAAATCTAAAATATTTCAATTCTATTTTAAATTTATTATTTATATTAAAATATATAAAAAACCTATATAAAATATATTATTTGTACTAAAAGTATTTTAAAATATATTATAATAACTTTAAAATATTTTATAATATATTTTCTAAAACAAAATTGTTTAAACCAAACTTAAGAATAATTGAATTAAATCAAATTGATTCAATTTGTTTTATGAATTTATTCAATTCAGTTTGATTTATATTTTTTCAAAAATTTTAACTTTTAATTTTGATCAATTCAATTTGATTTGATTTAAATAGAATGTGAACCCAAACTGTCAGATCCTTTTATCTATATTAAAATCTTCTGCATTTACCGTAACTCGCTGCATGGAGAATTTTTTTAACAAGAAAATTTTTTTTAAGTCATTAGACTTTTGGTAAATTTTGAATTCACTACTATCATAAAAGTTGAATTGAGATTAAAATAAAATAATTATTTAATTAGTAACTGTATTTATTCAGTAATAAACATAAAATATTATATAAATAAAATTTTCAAAATGAAATTTTATCCATATTTATAATAATTATGTAACATGAACCAAATATTTTAATTATTTCAAACAATGATAAAAGAAAATTCATTTTATTCCACCCAAAATTATAATTTTATCAAAGAATTAAAATAATATTAATTAAATATCAGTGTAATACTTATAACACATGATTTTCAATTTTTATAATGATATATTAATTTTAAAATTTTATAATGTTCTATTATAAAAATAGATAAAACAGAATCTGAAATTATAGTTAATTTATTAAAAATAAAATAAGAATAATCATGATATGCATTATGAATGATAATTTAATAGATATAATTTTAATTTTTAAACTTAAAAAGTAAGTTGACTAAAATTGATAGATTTTTACCTGATCAATCGAGTTTGAACAGATTTCAATTGTTTCAAATTTGGAAGTTAACTTGGATCGATAAGTGTCTAATTTTCTATTTTTTTACTAAAATAATTAGGCAGATTGACTTTATAACGTTCAAAATTATTAAATATAAATGGACTAATTCCATTTAGAGTTCTCTGAGCTATCGCGAAATTTGTTATTGAGCCCTCAATTTTTATTCACCTATTTATTATTTTTTTAGTTTAAAGACTTAAAAAATTTAAATTTGTAATTGAATTTTCAATTATATCATAAATTTTTAATTAAATCAATTAAATCCTAATTTAATGAATTAATTTCAATTGTACCCCAAATCAAAATCAGAATTTAATAAAGTATATATTTAGACTCAATTGACTTTTATTTTTTTTTAATTAATTCAATCAAATCTAAAATTAAGTTTAGAGTTTAAGTTAATGTACTTTTATTTTTTGTTCAAATTAATCTTTTTTTACTTAATTAAATTTATTATGTAATTTTTTATGATAAATTTTTATTTTCTATTTAAACTTAAAAACTTAAAAATTAAAAATTAAAAATTATAATCCATAAAATCTCTCAATCTCTCACTTTTTTTTAAAATATTCCTCTCAATCTCCTTAAAAAATTAATTTTTATATTTTGACTAATAAATTATTTAAACCATTCAAAATAAAAACAAAATATTTAAAAATTAATTACATGAGATAATTAAGATGATATTTTTATTTTTTATTCTATTTAATCCTATTTTTATTTAATTAAATTTATTATACACTTTTATCTAATAATTTTATATTTAAATTTAAAAGTTTAAAAATTTTAAAACTTCAATTTATAATTTATAAAATATCCCAACCTCTCATTAAAAAAATATCTCTCAATATTTCTTAAAAAATTAATTTGTATATTTTAATAAATAAATTATTTAAAATAAAATTCTAAGAAATATTTGAAAAAGAAATTACATGATATAAAACTGAATATTCCTAAAAAATTTATCCTTCAAATAAAAATTAAGGATTTATTTAAATATAAAAATTTTTTATGATTTAAAAATATGAAATTAATATAAAGTTAATTATTTAACAACTAAAATAAAAATAAAATTTTAATATTTTGAAAAAGTAATTAAATTGAGTAAAAAAGTAAAAATATTATCTTAATAATATTTAAACTTAATTTTGAATTTGATTGGACTAATTAAAAAAAATATAAGATTCAATTGAGTGTAAATATACATTTTACTAAATGTTTATTTTGATTTAAGGTACAATTGCAATCGATTCATCAACTTAGAATATAATCGACAAAATTAGAAGTTTTGGATACAATTGAAAATTAGTATAAAGGTTTGGATTTTTTGAGTCATTAAGTCTTTTTTTTTTTTTTTATTAACATCTTTTTCAACTGATGATTAGAGTATGGAAGATGATGAGGTGAGTTAGTGAAATCGAGTGGGATCCATCTTCCAATTATGAAATGTTGCATTTTCTCGTCCCAAATGCAGAACCAAGATGCACTTGCGTGTTGTACAACCAAACGAGAAGAGAAGAAGAAGAAGAAGAAGAAGAAGAAGAAGAAGGGAACTAGACTTAAAGGGAGGAGTAAGGGAACCGTATCCTCTCATCACTCTGTTGCCAAGGATGGTGCCAACAAATCTTTCAGTCCTCCGTCTACCACAATCGTGGTGATGCTGGCTATTGTTCTTCCTCTATTTTTTTTTTTTTTAAAGTACACTATTCTAAATCAATTAGAGCTCTCAAAAACAGTGTTCTAGTTCCTTTTTCTCACTTATCTTGACTGATTAGTCATGAAAAGGATAAAAGTTTTAGTCTTAAAGATGATAAAAAAAAATGAAGCAGAGGAAGTTAGCCATACCGAGAGCTAATTTTTAGGCCCTTCACTTCCAGATCTCCTAAGGTAGATTCTTGTTAGTATTCTTCTCAGACTCTCTGTCAAGAGAATTATCTGTGCAAATCTTGGTATAGAATAATTTTGGATCCTAAATAAAGAAGTCGCGATGAACCAAATTCTGATAAATAAACTACCATAGATAGTACATCATTATATTAATTTTTAATATAATGAAACGTAATTTATATTGGCCTAAAGATTTCAAAAATCCAAAACTATTCATACATTTGCAATTATAACTCATATTTTTAAACTTTAAAATCAAGACCCATTTTTTGAATTTTAGTATCAACTATAACCTAATTACAAAATTAGGAGAAAATGAGTGTGTTTATTAAGCTATAATTGATAGATACTTAGTTAAGTAAATGGGTAATTAAGCTATAATAGATACTTAATTCATAAAAAATTAATTACTAAATGTGTAATAAGTACACTCTTTTTATTTTAATTTTGTAAATAGACTATAATTAATACTTAAATTAGAAAAGAATCTCAATTGTAAAGTTTAAAACGATGGACTATAATTGCAAATGCACAATAAATTTTAGATTTTTGGAGGCATTATGTCATTTGTATTTAAGTTGCAAGATATCTGATAAAAAAAAAAGTTGCAAGATATCATAATAAAAGGTTTTATTCTCTTTCTAAAACTTTGTTGCTTTTTAATCTCTACTGTCAATACACAATGCACCGTTAAATTATTTTTTCATATTTTTTCTCCTTTCACTTGGATCCTATTTGAAACAAGTCATGCAAGAAAAAAAAGAAAAAAAATTCTATTAATAAAATTCCCTTGCTATAGTGATAAATTCTATTGTTCGGAATAAATTTTAAATTTTTAGAATTCTATTGAATTTTATTATTTAAAATAAATTTATAATGAATTGAAATTATTTTATTTTCTTAAATCTTTTTATTTATAAAAGACAAGTATAGTGTCAATTTAAATTGTAATGTCGGTAAAATAATTTTATTTAAATATTTTAATTAAAATGAATTTTCTCAAATTTTATAGCTTTTAACTTAATTTAACTTTTCTATAAAATCGTTTCTTATTTAAATAAAAGAATTGAATTCTTTTAAATAAAGGTTTTCCAAATAAGAGAAACATTTAAAATATAATTCTTTTCTATTGAATTCTTTCAAAATCTAAGTTTCCAAATAGATAATTTGAATTAAAATTCTCTTATTGGGAGAGTTTTCTTTTCTTTTATTCAAATAAAAACTAATAAATCTTTATTATTTGCTTGTGTTTATATTTATAGATAATTAATCTCCTTTACAAAGTCAATAATAATAATAACAATAATAATAATAATAATAATAATAATAATATTATTATTATTATTATTATTATTATTATTATTATTATTATTATTATTATTATTTATTTTATGAAAGAAAATGTCATTCAATCAATTTAATAGTTATATAATTACAACCATATTAATAATAAAAAAATTAGGGTTAATTACCTAAAAATATCCAAACTTTCACTTTTTAATAAATTTAACTAATTATTTTACCTTTTTTAATTAAATCCAAACTTTTTTTCAAATATACTCTCAGGCGGCAGAGGATTGACCATCACAATGGATTGACTCATCTAATGACATGCAAACTTTCACATAAGCCTAAAACATTGTTAACTTTAAAAGCTAAAATTTTAGGTTTAATTATTTATAGTTATCAACTCACTAAATTGCATCATGTGTTTTTAATACTTCTTTCGTTATATTTGCATCATGCAATCGCTTCTAAAATAACAAAACATTAAAAGTTTGAAAATTGAAAAATTTTTAAAAAAAGATATATTTGATAATAAAATTATTTTAACAAAGATAATTTTTTGAATAGTGAAATTTTCATATACGAGTTGCAATTCTTATTTGCATCGATGATGCTTGGTGATGAACTGATAGTTGGATTCATGTAAATTTCATGTTTTACCAAGAAAATACAATCCGAGATAAAAACTAAATTCAAGATGAAAAATATTTAATCCACAAAAAAAACTGTTAGAGAAGCAAATTTCAAAAGCAAAGTAAAAGACACGAGTAATAGAATTTATTTTATTAAGATTTTAGCAGTTTTTTAACTCTTCATTATAGAAAAGAAAGAACCGTCATAATCAAACTACTGATGATCAACCCTCTGCCACCTAAAAGTATATCTGAAATTAAAAAAAGGTTTAGATTTAATTAAAAAATAATTAGCTAGATTTGTTAAAAAAGTGAAAGGTTTAGGGATTTTTATATAATTGGGTCTAAAAAATTATGGTTAGACCTTACGCAAATAATATAAATATTTTATTTTATATTATGTAGAAATTCTTTCTTATAGTTTCAAAATTATGTTGACGTATTCGTATTTTTTGAATGAAACTCTTCATCAAAATTATTACAATACCTTAAAAACTCATGTATATCATTTTATTTAAAAATCATGTTCGCTGCACAAAGTCGATCAACTGAATGTCAAATTATAGACACTAACTTTAATCAGAAAATATAAAAACAACACATAAAAAACGAGAAAATATCTACAAATAATATATAGCTCCAGAAAATAAATAAATAAGATAAATATAAAATAGATCAATAATAACATAATAAATCTGAGTTTATTAAAAATAAAAAATAAAAAAAGAGGAAACTACTATTGGTTGACGATTGACTGGTCCAAATTAAAACTAATAGAAAGAAAACTCTAAAAAAAGTTAACAAAAAAAATTGTATTGGATTCTTGCGCAAATCTTATTATTTGAACATCTATACAATATTGGAATTTTAATCTAATTAAAAAAAAGGTCCTAATTAGTTAGGAATATGAAATATAACACCAACATCTAATCTAACACTTTTTTTTTCTTTATGGAACATCTAATCTAATACTTTTTTTTTAATGTAATATCTAATCTAATACTAATAAATAAAAAATTTGTTAATTATATTAAATATTTTTAAAAAAGTTATTAAGATATAAACTACTCATTATGTTTTGTCCTAAAAAACAACTAATTATGTACTAGTGTTTTAAAAATTGAATCATATTGACTGGTCAAATAGATAAAATGAAAACTGGATCAATAATCGATTCAATAGGTTCGGTTTAGTTTCTAAGCTAATTTTTATATTTAAGCATTTTAAATATATTTTTAATATTTTATTTATTTTTAAATTTATTTTAATAATATTTTTTAAATTTTATTTATTATGAAACTTGTTGAAATGAATTGATTGATTTCATAAATCAGTCAATTGGCTGATTTATTAATAAGTTCAATTTTAAAAATATTGCTCGCAAAAACTCAATCATGGCGGAAATTATTTTTTGTCTCCATGTGGTTGAAAGAGACGAGTGAAAATGCCAAACTAAATGAACATTGCACGACATGTGGCGTAAGAATCCATAGGCTCTTTATTCTTATGTCGCGGTAAGCATCAAGCATCTCTGATTACTAATAATTTCTTTTACTTCTAAATTATAAATTAAAAGTGAATTTAACTTTTTATATTTATAGAGCTAAAATTAATTCTTTATTTCAATAATAATTAATATATACTCTAATTTTCAAAACATATATTAATAATTTATTTATAAATATTATTTTTTCCTTAAATATTTATTGGAAAAAGTAAAATAAGGATATTAAATATTTATTAGATAAAAAGAAAAGATAAAAAATTATAACATTAAATATTTATGGGATAAAGTAAAATAAATAGCAAAATATAGAGAGTCTATTAGACTTTATAAAAATTTTCTATTCTTTATATTTAAATATCCAAAAAAATATTTTTTATCACATAAAATATACTCTTTAAAATAAAGAATCCGTTGAAGATGTTCTTAATAGCTCTCACTTTCACTTGTCTTTGTGGATTCACATAAAAAACCAAGTCACTTTTTCTATATCTGCTGTGAGAGCTTTGATCAAAAATAGAAAAAAAAAAAAAAATTCTGCTGTGAGAGGTCTTCTCTCCTTCAAATTGACATAAAATCTCACATTAAAACACTACTAGCTACTTTGATTCATTGCTCACTTATTCCAAGCTTAGCTACCTTTCCATCCACCACATCATATAATTAATGGAAGTGACCCAACTTATAAGTTATACCTATCTTCAAGTGGAAGTAAAGTCTCACCTTTGCTGATATGGAAAAAATTTAAAAATGTATCCATACTAATAAAAATTCAATACTCCCATGCAAAAATAATTACTACTTGATAAAAATATTAAGATTTTTGTCATTGACTTTTTACAATAAAAAATCTGATACTTATTATTAGCTTTTACGTTGAACCCATTGTAAAATTTAATGGAATTTATATAGGTTTATTGATTAAAAAAAACTAAAATTTTTACTAGTTTTGATTATTATGTCTAATTTTTAAAATTTTGATCAAAATTAAATAATGAAGTGGATAACACATTATATTAGATTTTGAATTTTTTATCATCTTAATTGTCATGTGTTTTAAAATTCAATCCAATATGTCATACATGTCATAAGATAAATTATTCAATTTTGACGAAAATTAAAAATTAAATATAATTATCAAAGGTTTATAAATTTTATATCAAAAGTTTTATAATTTGACTAAATTGACCAAAATTTAAAGATCAATGATAATAGTCAAAACGCACAAAATTTTATTTATTTATTTTTACCAATAGACTTTTATGATAGAGCACATGCAACATTGTAGACGTGTCAAAATTAGTTGGCGAGTCATGTTTGTGTCGTGTCAACCATTCAGTTCACACAATTAGAGTCAATACGAACACTATCTATTTATTAATCGTGTTAAGATATCTTAACCCTATTATAATAAAAAAATTATGGGGTTACATAAATATAATAAATGTAACTCATTTACTTAATTGAATTGTATATGAATTTCAAAACTCGACTCAACCTGTTTAACCTATATAAATTTATAACTAAAAAATATTATATTTTGATAACATATTTTCAAAGTTTAAAATAAATATTAATAAAAAATTTAAATAAAAATCAATAAAACAAATATTCTTACAAATAAATACAAACACATAAAAAATTCAAATAAATATCATTTAAATTCTTCTCAATAATATAAATATATTAAAAATATATCTAAATATTTATACAAATGATAATTTCAACCTTGATATTATACATAAATTAAATATATTATAAATAAATGGTATCAGATTAACACGATATATAATATTAGACGGGTTGTAACGAGTTTGCATGTCAACCTATTACACGGCTCAACTAATACCGTATCATAAATGGACAGATCCATTTAAACATGAATTTATTTAAATTCAACTCTAACACATTAATTTTACATATTTAGCTAATCATATTCGAATTTCAAGAATTATATTGACACCTCTACATAAGTGTAAGGTTTTCTAAAAAATTCTGTACTTCTTGTGTACCAAGTCTAAGGTGCACCCACATGAGACGTGATGCTAGTGATTGATGAGTGTGATTTGGCTAAAATCAAGAAAGAGGGCATGCATACGGGTTTGATAATTGTTAGTAATCTGGTTGAATGCAACGGAGAACCGAGACCAACCATTTATGGATACGCACTTGCAGAAAGCAAGAAAGACAACGGACTCACTAATGATGATTGTTCAATTCATTGAGTACCAATAATGGTAATGTATGATCAATTATGAAAGTGGGGTCTAAGAATTGAACAAAAGGGTCCAAAGGAATAATAACAATTGTTTGGATAAAATAGAGAAGCATAGATAATATAATGATATCGACTTCAAGAGAAATTCAAATATGACATAATATGAGCAAATATAAGCCTAATAAAATACAATTTAATGTTTTTTAGAAATAATTTGACAAATAATTATTTTTTATATGATGCATAAATAAATTGAAATTAGATTTCTCTTCAGCTATGGTTAATTTTAAGGATACACTCTCATATCAATTTGGTACATCAAAAATCAAACTCTAAAATTTAAGAAATTTGTCAAATTTTATGGATCGTTTAGACTAACTCTTGAAATTAGTAAATAATTATTTTAATATAATTTAATTATAGACATACCAAGTGGCATACATAGAAAAAAGTTTTTAACATGAATACTAGCGAATACAGAATTTCTTTAACACAGAAAGCAAAACATCATTTTACAAAATCAAAGCAAACATTAATTGCAATACAAGAACAATCAACCCTTCAAGAAAGGGTTTCAATCAGGTCCTGTCATTTTGTAGTTAACATTTATTATGTTAGGTCCTAACTTAACAGTAACTGGATATGTAAAAGGAAACCTTCTTCTGAGCCAGAAACCCTAATTAAGTGCCCTCGAAATAAGGGTTTCAATTTAATCCTGCCAACTTGCTCCATGCACATTAGTTAATGAACTCTTCCGCCCATAAAAGCCACAGGCAGCAAGGTTATATCAAATCACAAATACCTATAAGATTCTGGAAACATGATTTGATTACATACCGAGTTATATTGTTGAATGGAAGTTCTGGAAATTGATTGCAAGATTCTTCAACGACCCACTTTTATGTATCTCAAGTTGAAATTGTATTTGTCCACAAAATCTTAAAGCAAGTTGGAGTCTGAGCGG
>CATIWR010398508.1:0-29106 GCA_949677035.1 Omphalea diandra
TTTAATATATATATATATATATATATATATATATATATATATATATATTAAAAAAACTTTTTTTTTATGTTTTGTTTGCTTTATTGTGTAAATGAATCATTATTTGCTTAGTAGTCTCTCATTTTCATTTTAACTTGGTCAAAAATATTTAGTTATGCCTTGGATTCACTTTCTTAATTTGCAAACCTTGTTTTCTATCATAAATATTTAATTATCACTATCTTTAAAGAAAATCTCAAGATTTGGAAGTTTACAAATTTTAAAAAATTAAAATTCATTTTTTACACTATTAAGAAAGATTTGAGCCTTTTTTTCCTTGTAATGTGCTTAATTTTGAGAATTCTTTGTTGAGCGAGTTCTCAAATAGTGCTAGAGTCTCTAGAACTTTATTTATTATCGTTTTGAGACCATATTATTGAATATAAGCATAAAAATGATTAAGACAATTTAGGATTAGTCGTTTGTTCCTTTTTCTTTCTTCATCCACCCTTTTATCCATTAATGAGTACCATTGAGCCCATAAGAACCCTATTTTCTTTTATTTTAATCCTATGTTTAGCTAGCCAAATAAGGCTAGTCCCTTAAAATATTAAATTAATAATGTTTGTTTTGGGATGAGATTTGGTTTCTAGAATTACAAGGGAGTATTTCATGAAATTAATGAGAAGTCTTCAGTGTGGGGTTATGTGTTTTATTTTTTAGGGTGAAAATGATAAAATGTTATTTGATTAATTACTTGATTTTTGAATTGTTACCTTGTGTGATTTTATAATAACTCTTCTTTTTTCCTCTCAAAATACAAAAAGTCAAAAAAATCAAACAAAAAAAGAAAAAAAAGTTCAAAAAAAAAATAAAAGAGGAAGAAGATGATGTATTTTTTTTATCAAGACAGTTCAATTCTATTTTGCAAAAGATATCAAGTAAGGGCCAAGAATTTATATTGTTTTTGAGGTCCATGAGAGTGAGATTACGTTTTGGGGGTAAGATTTGCTATTTATTGAGAGATCATGTGAGTTTCATTTGAGAGAATATTTATTAAGCATGATCAATTATTTTGTAGTCCACTAGCCTAAAAACACCTACCCTCTACCAAGGCCCCATTACAACCAAAAGAAAGACATTTTAATTTGTGCTTGTATTTGAATTTAAGTGGTAGATATGTGATTTATTTTCAAGCTTATAGTAGTCTGTTAGATTATTTGTTGGACGATGAGAGCATACACTTACCTTTTAAACACTTAAAATGATGGGTACGT
Source organism: Omphalea diandra (assembly GCA_949677035.1). Lineage (NCBI taxonomy): Eukaryota > Viridiplantae > Streptophyta > Magnoliopsida > Malpighiales > Euphorbiaceae > Omphalea > Omphalea diandra. Next base: position 1,257 of record CATIWR010398508.1, read on the forward strand.
TATGCTAAACTTGATAAATGAATTTATTTTTTTGGATTTGTGGATGGATAATCTTTGATGCATTTGATTTAATGATAGTTATAATTAAATAAGTATGCTAGAACACAATTTTTGTAATTTTGAGAATTTTTCGCATATCTCGGTTAATTCGACTTGTTATGATGCCAATGAGGGGATTAAATGTGTTTCTGAGTCAATTGTGTTAGGCTTTATGTGTTTTGTGCTTATTGTTTTTCTTGTTTTATTTTGAGTCTTTTGTTCATTTCTTTTTCCGTTAGCTTAGTATTTTTGCTTGGGAATAAGTAAAATGCTAAGTGTAGGGAATTTAATAGTTCTTTATTTTTAGTATTTTTAAAGTTAGTTTTATTTTTAATTGAGTCTGATTTGAGAAAAATACAAGATAATGTCTCACTTTTGGCTTGTATTTTATAATTTTATAGGAAATCCTGAAAATTGGAGCTGATTGATGAATTATGGGAATTTTTTGGGTGAAATTGTACAATTTTAGAAGTCTAGGGACCAACAGAAATTTACAGTTTAGGACCAGTTTTGATATTTTTCAGACAAAATTTGAGTCCAATCTCAATTTAAATTGGAAAGAGTCGTGCAGAATATAGGAAAAATTAGAAGCACGGGGTCCTATTCAAAATAGGAGAGTTATTAGTAGTTTTTTTTTTCCTAATTTGTGAAGGAAGATGTTTTTCCTATTTTAAGGGAGAGTAAGAAGAGTATAAATAGGAGGAGAATTCTAAAAGAAAAAGAAGGGAGTTTTTATTTATTTTATTTTTCTATAAAAAAGTCTTTTGTTTATTTTTTATTTTTTTAAGAACAAATTGTTCACAAGATGAGAATTATTGATCAACCATCAAACTTGAAGAGAATTTAAGAATACAAGGGTTTAATCATGAAAATTTTTCTATTTTATTTTCTTTTTATTTTGATGTTGGCTATAAATTTCATTATGAACTAAATTAATTAGGCACTTGGGTATAATAAACTCTAAGATAAGTTTTGAATTGTGATTTTTTAGATAATACAATCTTTTCATTATTTTATGAAATTCAATTGTGTTTGTTTTTTTATTTCCTTGAATTGATATGTCTGGAATATTGATTTTTGTTTTATAATTCTTTAAACTTAGATTGAGAAATCAAGTTATTGAATAGATTTAGCACAATTGAAAGGAGTTGCATGTACTGCTAGAGATAAAATAACATAAATCTTCCAGATTAGGGTCAAACCTAATAGTGAAATTCAAAAGAACTATAATGTGATTTTATGGGGTTTTAATTAGGAAGAGATTCCAATTAATCAACCTAGAATTAGATGTTAATGATCATGAGAATGACTTTAACATACTAAAGGGATTTCCAGGATTCCATAAATATTGAATTAAATTGTATTGTTGGAAAATTAATTTCCTAATAAGTCTTAGGGGAATTCAATACTTGAGTATCATTTATTATACTAGTCACCTTTTTCCCACTCTCTAGTTCATAGAGCTAATACTAGTACTTTTAGTCCTTGAGGGATCAACACTCGATACTCCTACACTATACCATACTCATTAGGTGCATTTGTCTATTCGATCTATTGGTGTTGGCCTTGGACCGTATCAGCGACTAAGCTTCTTAGTCACTAGATAGTACATTTTAGCTAGTAACGCACTTATAGGAGCTAAATAGAGACTATTTAGCTACTATATCTGATAGTCACTAAGTTCTCTTTTTTACCTACCACCACCTATGTAGTAGCTAAACGGAGGCTATTCAACTACTACTATTCGCTTTTAATAATATGTAATTTAATTTATTCATAATTATTTATTGATAATATTTAAAATTTATTAATAAATTTTTAATAATATTTAATTTAATTTTAATTATTTATTATCAATATTAATAAATATTATTTATTGATATTATTTAATTAAATTTAATATTGCAAAAAATTAAAATGAAATAAAATTATAATATCCTATTATTAGAATAAAGAGGAAATACATTAAAATTATATGTTTTAAAAGAAAAAGTACAATTAAAGGCTTAATCACATGTTATTATAATTAAAAATTATAATAAAATAGTACACTAAAGGTCGTTTATGGGTGAGTCATCTGAAGTCGATGTAGGGTCACCTGAACCTAGACTTGATGAGGGCACTTGTGATGTTTTAGCTAAAATAGCAAGTAGAGCTGCTTCTGATTAGCTGTCACAACTTGTAAGAAGATCACATCTTCATTGACAATGGTGTCAGCCTCTTCCCCTGCTTCCTGTCTTTTTGTAATCCATTGTTTTGCAGCTTGTATTTGTTGTTGCACATTGCCTTAGAAAATTAGAATATTGAAATAACTTATATATATATTAAAAATTTAAGTAACAAAATAAAATATTAATTCATTTAATAAACTTACTGATACATTGTGAGACCTATTATCAACCAAATTTTGAATACCTTTGCAAGTATGTAGATACTGTCCAATTGGACAATTCAGTAATCTCTCACAATTCGAGTGAGAAGGGCACTAAACGAGTTTCTAGGGGTAACTAAAATATTTATAAATTTTTAAACATAAAATCATGTTGAAATAAATTTTATTGAAATAATTCTTTACGAAGAATTAAATAATGAAGGAAAAAAAAAAAAAAAAAAGGCCATTGACACTCATTATTTGACAATTTTATATGCAAACTCTTTTGCCAAAATTAGAGAATTGAACCACATGTCACGTGAACAATATTGCTACCAAGCTAAAAGAGAGCAATAGCAAAACATGTATAATTTTTATTAAGTAAAGAATGATAATAATGAAGCCCAAATGAATAGACTATAAATAAAGAAAAAATAAAATCCAAAGCTAGGATAAATTTATGATGGTTGAGAAATGTATACAATTTTTCTTGTATTATAAGGCCCATTTTCCTTCTTTGAAATAGCTATTCTTTGAAAATTTTAATTTTATTGAAAAATCAATTAAATTTTAACTAGTATATGTGTATAATTTATAATGTAAATATAATATTTATAACATTATAGTATTAATAGAGTACCAATTTTAATTATCTTAGATATTTGTATCGCTACAAAAATTGTAACCTCAAGAACATTCCAAAAGTGAAAATATCATGTTACGATAAGACAAACCAAGAAACATCTCTGTTCTAAAAAATATTACACTAAATTAGCCATGAAAACAGACCACCATTCATTTACATATGGATAAGATAGCCAATCATAAAGACATAGACATATGTTATTCACCAATAACAAGAGAATTAATATTAGATTAAAGAAGCATGAATGCTCTAATTTGTTCACAAAGGACACCCCTCTACTGTGCATTGCCATTGTTTAGGCCATTTACTATTTTATTAAATAAATTCCAGATTTGGCTATATTTATAAGTCTAACTATTGAATCTGCTTAATTTATGTTGTTATAGATACACATTTATTAGTATTTATATGTTCTTTTGTAAATTTTATTTCTGTTATGAGAATATTTGAATTTTTCTCAATGGACGTATGTTTAATTGAATTTTTCGTCATGGAAGAATGTTTTGAAATAATAAGAGTAACAAATATCCAATTTCAAATGATCAAATTCAATTTTTTTTAAAATATTTATAGTGTTAATGAATTAAGCTCTTATATTTTACATTAAAAACTAAGCATCTAATCCTTGTATTATTTGCCTAAAAATTTTTATATATTTCTACTTTTATATTAATGAATAAAATTTTGAAAAGAGAAAATTTTAATAATTAAAATCCTAAATGGTTTTGCACTATAAAATAAACACTATAACTAAGTATTATGATGTCAACTAACCAGTCTAACATCATTGAGATGGGTAAGTATGTTATTAACTCCTTATGCCTATAGACTACTTACCCTAACTTTCTTAGTTATCATTGGGTCAGTCATATAATGTACTCAAAGCTTCACATAAGAGAGGTAAGAGATTATTAAGTTTATTCGAAAGATTATTAACATGATTAATGAAAGAAAATATGCAAAAATTAAAGGAGAAATTAACTTAAAAATTCAATATTTCAATATTGATTAATTATATATATAATAGTAAATTCTCATCTGCCATTATAATACTCACAATCTTTGCATGAATTAACATAAGTGCCTACTCACATAAGCATTTAATAAAGAAGAAACCAACATGAGCACAACATGCATAGGCATGAAACTATAAAAACAACATAACAACAACATACGATTTCTAAACATTGATATATAAAGAACATACATACAACTGAACTTGTAAGGTGATAAAACTCTAGATGGATCAGTAGTTGCCCATGCAAGGTAGTCATCTTTCACACTCTCAAAATTCATTATTAAGATGAAAAGATGCATTATGGAATAGACACACATTTTATTATTTTATTTTTTTTTAGAAAAAGCTAGCAAATGCTTTCACAAACAATTACGCACACTATGGGAGCAAGCATTCTCACACAAAACATTGGAACAAAATCCACCAGCATTCCGTTATGGAACTTATGAGAATAATATACTTTACATAATTAAATTTCATTGAAGCAAATCATTCAGACATCAAAATCTATGAGCTACTTAATTCATAAAAGTTGTTACAAAGCATTGATTAAAACACGGTTCATAATCAGTGAACATGAATAATAAATGACGAATCAAATAAATCCCTAAAATTTCATCACAACCATATTAGCATGTTAGCATAAAACACTGTTTGATAATATTTACAAGTCTATTTCATGTTCTTTGAGTGTCTCAGTAACTAAATAGAGTTGAAACATAGAACCATACACCAACACATATTGTTATCAATATCATCAAAATACCCCCTAAAACTCTAAAATAAGCATAAAAAAAGAGCAAAAGAAATGAACTTCTAACTCGATCAAACATTACCTAATTCAAACCCTAGAAAGAAAAAATTCGCTCTTTGCATATATAGAACAAAAACGAAAAAGACATGAACTCACATACACACAATCCAAAACCCCTAAAAAGAAAGAAAAAATAAAAATTAGTGTTTGATTTCAAGAAGCGCAAGCATACCTCAAATTTGCTTCTTTTTTTTTTTTTTTTCCATTTGTTCTTTAATTTTGTGAAGAGTGACTACTAAAAAATTTCACTCTGTGGAGAGTGCCCATGCAAGGGATTATATAAAAATTTCTTTCAAACACAAGCATTTTTAATTCTTTATCAATTTAAACCAATAAGATGGAGCATTATGAGGTTAGATTTGTAAAAGAGAAAAAAACAAAGTAGCCATTGATTTTTCTCGTGATTTCCTTTATTTTCTTGGGAACCAAGCATACAATTTTTTAAAAGTAAACAATAGAAAAAGAAAGGGAGACAATCTCCTTTTGATTTCTCAAAAGTGTAATCACTAATCAGGGTTAAAAGTTGCTTATGTGGATCGTTTCCTGCCATGGATTTTGGTTTTTTTTTTTTTTGAGCTTTCTGTTTTGCCTCTCCTCTGACACTTCTAGATCCTTCAAGACCCATCCTATCCCCTTCCACAACACAATCGACCAAACCCCATACGCCTTCTTCCTCTATACCACATCTCAGTTCCTATATTCTCCCTTCCGCCTTTTCCTGCGGCACTGGAGGATGACCCACTTTGTCGTGCAACTGTGATTATGATAAAGTTTCAAGATTGGAGGTGGTGTTGATGAGTGTACTTATTTTTTTTAGTAACTTTGCAACTAATGTGTTAGTAGTTGCTGGGTTAGCGACTAATATTGCGTTAGTCGCTAAGCTACTAGAATACATATATATTCAATATATTATATATTATATTTATAATATTAATATCTGTAATTTAATATATTGCATATTATATGTATTAAAATATAATTATTATATAAATAATATATAATTATTATAATATATAATACAAATATTATATGAATAAATGTATAATTATTAAAAAATATCATAATATATTATATATAATTTATAGTATATAAATTATATAAATATTTAAAAAATAAAAAATCTATTATAATTATATTTTATATGACATTCTTTTTTTTATTCAAATTATATTAATATTATATTATAAATATATAATAAATATTAACATTAATATTATTATATTACATTATATTATATACAAATATGTTTATAATTATATATATAATATATTAAAAATTTATATTATATATAATATATAATATATTAATATTAATTATATGTAATGATTTATTATATAATATAATATTATATTATATAAGTAGTGATTACTTAGCTACTACTATAGGTAGTAGCTAAACTTAGCGACTAACAAATGATAGTAGCTAAGCTACAAAAATATTTACTTGTCTTAGTTGCTACTACTTCTAGTCGCTATTTAGCAACTACATGTAGTATAGTCGCTAATTAGAGACTAATTAGTTTCCATCAAATACAATATCTAAGTTTACTGACTGCCAAAATGTAGTCGCTAACGACTGAGTAGAAAAAATTTACTTCACTCTTTTTTTAGTCTTCTTTTAACTACTACTTTACTTGTAGTCACCATTTAGCGAAAAAATAACTACTAAAGGTTAGTAACTAATAATTAGTGTCATATATTTTATGACTATATAGTTACTGTTTAGTCGGTAAATTTTATGCAGTCACTAGTTAGTCGCTAAATAGCTACTAACCTAGTTAGTTTCTAATGTCTAGTCATTGTTTTTATATGTTCTTGTAGTTGAATCAAGGGATATAGAGTTTTTTGAACATCTATTAGCTTTTGAAAATAGAGTTCAAAACTTACCTTGTGAGACAACACTTCGAGAAACAACTCATAAAATTGAAGATCAATCTGTTTTTAATATATTGATAAAGAACCCAGTGAACCAAGAAAAAACACTAGAGTTCAAAAATTAAAAAATCTTAAAATAGATGAGATTAACTCCCAACATATTTTTTTAACCTTGTTAATGGTACTAGAAGTTAAATTATGAATATAATTTATTTTGTTCTCCAAGCTAAAGATGATCCAAAAACTTACTTAGAAGTTATGGCTTTAAAAGATGCAAGTTTTTAGAAAGATACAGCTAAAGATGAACTAGATTCAATAATATCCAACAACACATGGAAACTCATTGATTTACCTTTAGATTCTAAACCTATTGGGTGTAATTGGGTCTTTAGAAAAAAGCATCATGCAAATTGTACATTACATTATTACAAAGCTAGGCTAATAGTTAAAGGTTTTGGACAAAAGGAAGGCATTGATTATTTTGATACACATGCAGTTGTAGTAAGAATTACTTTTATTAGAATAATTTTTTCTTTAGCATCAATTTATCATCTATATGTTCATCAAATAGATGTCAAAATAACATTTTAAATGGAGATTTTAATGAGGAGGTTCTACCTGGACATTAACATAAGGTCTATAAGTTGGTGAAATCTCTATATGGATTAAAGAAAACTCTTAAATAATGGCATAAAAAGTTTGATGATACAATCTTATCTTTTAGTTTTTCTTATAATGTTACTGATAAATGCATTTATATCAAGTCACATAATGAATATATTGTAATTGTAAGTTTATATGTTGATGACATATTAATTATGAGTAATGTCATGGAAGGAATAATAGAAACAAAGAGGTTTCTATCTTCCACATTTATTATGAAGGATCTTAGACAAGTTAATACCATTATGGGTATTATGGTTAAAAGAAATAGTGGAGGGATATGTTTTGAGTCAATCTCATTACACAAAGAAAGTATTGAATAAATTCAATCACTTAAAATTTAAAGAATATAGTACCCATTTGATCTAAGTGTCAAATTGATCGAACATAATGGAAAAGCTATAACTCAGCTTAAGTACGAAAGTGCTATTGATAGTCTATGTATGTTACATAATATGTTAGACCTGATATTGCATTTGCTATTAGTAAACTAAGTAGGTTTAATAGCAATCTGAGTGTTAAACATTAGAAAGCCATTAGTAGAGTTATTGGTTATCTTAAGAAAACTAAAGATCTTGGCTTACAATATTCTAAGTTTCCTACTATTTTAGAAGGATATATCGACACAAGTTGCATATAGAGTTTAGGAGATAACAAATCCACTACAAGTTGGGTGTTTCTTTTTGGAGGAGGTACAATATTTTGAAAATCCAAAAAACAAAGTCTTATAACTCACTCAACTATGGAGTCAAAATTTGTTGCTTTTGACAAAAACCGAAAAAGAAGCTAAGTGGCCAATGGACTTTCTTTTAGAAATTTCATTAACTTCAAAGAATGTAAATTCAATTTCTATTATTATGATAGTCAAGCTACTTTAGCTCAAGCACATAGTATCATATATAATGGAAAGTCTAGACACATAAGTCTTAGACAAGACTATGTGAGAAAGTTAATCAAAGATGAAATAATTTCTCTCACATTTGTGAAGTCAAATAGGAATTTGGTCAGTCCATTCACTAACCCACTTTATAAGTGATTTAGTGAAATCGACTTCAAATATATTGGGTTTAAAACTCCTTTATTGATCCATCAATGATGGCAACCCTACCTAATCTATACAAAATATAGCATTTAGGTTCAAAGGGTAAGAACAAGTCATCGATAAGTGGATGGTGAAGTACTTAAATTTGGGCTAATGTCAGGTAAGTACTTGTTCTCACATGGTGGAGGGTTAAGTTTAATACTCTTAATGAAGTTCAATTTCACAACAAATATTTTTAATGAGACAAAATACTAGAAGAACTTCACTTATGTAAGCTTTAAAATGGTGTTGCTTCAATTGAGAGTTTAGGAGTTATTCTCATAAAAAGCTTATGAATTTGGATAATGCATGGCTACATAAGTGCTAAGCGAGTTTTTGAGTGGAATAAAAAGTATAAAATATTTGTTTGTATAGAAATACTAACAATTTCATAAGGAATAGTACGTTCAAAGCTAAAATGCTACATAAGATTTTGATTTTGCTTTGTGTTACTGTACTAAGATAATATTAAGATCGAATGATATATTATTTTATGCATTAAATATTTTGATCTTTCTTTGTTATTATTATTTTACTTTATATTTAAATAAGTAGGAGATTGTTATAGTATTCATTCAAATATAAAGTCATATTTATATTTTATTATTTGTTATTTTAATTAAAGAGTTCCATCTTTTAGAAGTATCTTATATAAAAAGTTGTGACTCTTAAAAAATATGTGTCCATTATGAAGAGCTATATAGCATGAAAACTCTTATTGAGTCACGTTTCTCATTTCGAAAATGTTTCTACGTTTCTTAATTTTCATATTTCTCCCACATTTTCTTTTATAAATTTTTTTAAAAAATATTATTTCCTCGTGTCGTTTTCGTGTTTCCTCATTTTTCACATTTTTGTTTCTATGCAACATAGAAGAAAGGTTATGTTTATTTATGAAAAATTATGTTCAATTTTGGAGATAATGTCCATTTATGAAGGTTTATGTCCCTTAAACATTAACGACCACTAACTCTATATATATATGATTTTGTAGAGAGTTTTGATGGATAGAAAAATCATCTACAAGTAATACAAACATCTTTCATACCAACAATAAAAGATCAAAAACACAATTTTTATTTCTAATAAATTCTTTTCACTATTTGCTATGTGCAAAAAATTTAAAGGCTTGTCATATCCACTAAAACAATTTGTAAGAAATCTTATAGCACAACTTGAATAAGAGTGGAGCAAATTTCACTTTTAGAAATGCAATTTTTTTTTTTTTTTATATCTTGTTTCAAGTCTAAATTAGGTGTTTGTCTATTTTTCTTTTAGTCTTTATTATTTCATACATTTGTATTATGTTAATAGTTCTTGATATTTGTAATTTTTCTCCATATCAATATTATCTATTTTTCCAACATCTCTATTTAAATTTTGTTTTTTAATTTTCTTTAAAACTATCTCATGCAAGGTTTTAATCTCAACAATTTACATAAAAACAATAGAAAAAGACGAGAAAACACGTTTAAAGTTCAAATATAAATGTAAAATGCACATATTCATATATTTCAAATATATAAAATAAATTTCCTTAAAAAAAGTGTATAAAATAATTTTCCTATTATTGAATATTGTATGTTTGGCATTGCTATTGAAAAAATCTAATTTCGAGACAAAAAATACAGGAGATTTTCTCTTATAAATGATTATAATTTTTTTCAATATGAGTCTAATGAGTAAAAAAATTGATTTTGAAAAAGGTTATCTTTGAAACTTTTACCCATAACAAATTTTTTATTATAAAACTTATATTCAAAGAATTTATAATAAGATATAAGAAAAAATATCTCGTATTTTTTTTTATCTCAAAATCAAATTTTTTTAATAGCAAATCCAAACATATATTCTAAAACGAATGGCTATTTTAGGAGCAACAAATCACAACATTGAATGGATTTATAGTAATAATTTTAAGTCAAAAGCAATTTACAATCAACAAGTGTTTTAACATTTAGGGGAAATTACAATCTAAACTTTTTAATTTTTCTATTTTGGTGTCTACATAATTTTTTTATTCTATAAAATGTTTGAACTGGTAAAATCATTTTTAATGTGATGTTTTCTCTTATTTAAACTATAAAATCCATAACTTTGTTATATCTATTTGACCTGATAATGAATTTTGTATATTATTTCAATTAATTATGTATCTAAATTTTAGATACATAATTTTTTCACTTTAAATACAAAATTTATTCATTTTTTGTTTCCTTTTTGTATATATTTGAACAAATTTTATAGTGATAAAAATAAAATTTGTTCAAATATATATAGAAAGTAAAAAAAATGAAATAAATTATGTATTTAAAGTGAAAAAATTATATACTCATATGTAATTAGTTGAAATAATGTAAATAATTTAATGTAAGATCAAATGAATTTTCATGTGGTAATCACTAATCGTTTGGATTGAAAAAAATATCACATTAAAAATAATTTTATCAATTAAAAAATTTGATTGAACAAACAAAATATCTAGACATCAAAATAAAAAAAATTAATAAATTCAAACACTAAATTTGTAATTTACCCTAACATTTAATCAAAAGTTCACTTATGTCTACTAGTTCCATGATAACCGACACTCTTATCCAAAACCCTAAATTTACGGATACGAATGCTTGGTCTTTGATTAAATTATGGAAGACACACCTTAAATTTAATTTGAATAGTTATATATATTGTCAAAGATCTTTAAAATCGCTTCCTTCATTATAATATGACAAAAATAATAATAAATCATCGAAGTGCCAAAATTTTCACGTGAAAAATGTTCATTAAACAATGGAACTCTATAGAATAGACGATTATTGATTGGCTGACAAGTGGCTTTAGTCCTCACGTTTTTCTTTTTCTTTTCTTTTCATTGGCTCGCCTATGACAAGCTGTACTGTACCATAATGTCGTCACTGATTACGTCATTGTAAGTTTCTTCCATATTCCATACCTGTGCTTAAAAAATACTCACTTTCATTTTTTTATAATATGAAAGAAAAAATATTAATATTTTTACCACTCATAATTTATAATATATCTTTTTATTTATATTTTTAATTATGTTTACTAAAAAAATATATTTATTTAATTTAATAATTAATATAGATAAATTAAAAAATAATTATAAATTTTTTTAATTTAATTAAAGAGAACATTTATTTTGAAATATTTTTTTAAAAAAATAGAGACAATATTTTTAGATAGAAGGAATACATAATTTATTTATATTTATATACATTTTTATATTTCATATTTTTTTAATTTTACTTTTTATTTATTTTATATCTTTTTAATTTTTGTATTTTAAATATTTTTATTTGAATTTTAAATTTTTTACTTTTTATATTTTGCTGTTTTTATATTTTTTATGTTTACTTTTATTTTTGTAAAATTAATTTTGAACTATGCAAATACACTCTGATAATAATTGTGAACTAACTAAATTATATTTAGTTAAATTTTAATATATATTATTATTATTTTATTTATTTTACATAATTATTTTAGGAAAAAGACATGGAGGGAGCATTTAACGTTTTCCTTATTATTATTATTATTATATAGAGACTAGAATGAATGGTGCAACACGGTTAATAGTTTGCCCATCGCAACAGTGGGCATGCAGAAGTTGTCTGTAGTATTTAATATCACAAAAAATAAATCCAGAAAAGCCCAAGCCACTCTTTACGTCGCTGGGAAAAAAAAAAAAAAAAAAAAAGAGCATAAACAACTGGTCAGAGATGTATCTGGGAGAAGAATTATGATCAAGGGTGCTTCTACATGACTGCCATTAATAATGAGATCAAAATATCACTTTCAGTTAAATTTTTTTTCTTATTACTATTTTTAAAATTTTTCAAAATTAAATTTTCACTCATAAAACTTTTTAGTAATTTTTAAAGTATATCAAAATTGGTTTTGAAAAAAAGAACTTTAAAATTCAAAAACTCCCCACCTATCACACCTTTAATTTGTTATACTATTATTGTGAACTTGCTTTTTCAAATATCTATACCATATACTATATATAAAAATGATTAATTAGAAAAAAATTAAATATAAATAATATAATTTTTTTAACTTGACAATAATATGAATTTTAATTGAATAAAATATTTTTTTATAAAATTAATTATTAGTTTACTCTTGAAATTTGTAATTATTTAGAATAATTGAAATAATAGATAACAACACTTATATCTTTAAGTTAGTGTTATTTTATTTTTTAAATATTTAAAAATTAAGAAAAATATAATTACCTATCTATCTATATATAAAAGTGATTAATTAGGAAACAAATTTTTTTAACATAAAAGGGTATATAAATTTTTTAAATGGACAATAATAACCTTAAGTTATAAATTTTAATTAAATAAATAATATTTATTTATAGAACTAATTATTATTTTAATTTTGAAATTTGTGATATTTGAAATCTATACTATACTATTAATAAAAATGGTTTATTAGGAAAATTTTTTTTGAATATAAAAAGGAATAAACATTTTAAAATTGGTAATAATAATTTTAAGTTATAAATTTTTATTAGATGAATAAAATTATTTTATAAAATTCATTATTATATTGAACATTTGTGGTTATTTGATGATAAATGATGAAAACATCTTTTTTCTTTCTTAATGTTAGTTTATTTAGTTTTGCTCTTAATTTTGTATAACTCTTATTTAGTTATTAGATTTAGTTTTTTCATCATTGCGTCTTAAATTTTTTTTTTTGTTCACTTATTAATAGAGATTATATTTATTAAAAAAAATTATGTTATATGTATTTTAGAAAATTTCAATTATTTATAACTTTACATAAGTTATTCTTTTTCTTTATATACATATAAATTAAAAATTAATTAATTTATATATCTAATAATTATTTTAATCATGTGCAATGTATGTATAATAAGAACTAGTACAAATAAAAACTGCTTAGAGATCTTTTTAGTAGAAGAAATTTTTTATTTCTAATTTTTTCAGCCTCTCATATTCATTTCTGAATCAAATACTAGCAACAAAGCCTAATAATTCTTTATTCTTAAGAAAGTAATACGCAAATTCACTTTGTCTCAAAGTCAACTCTTCTAAGTGCATAGAATACTTCTCCAAAAACACATTTAGAGAATTAAAATAATCAATAATAATATTTAGCAATTTTATCACTGAATCCGTTATCAAATCTGTTATCTAAATGAAAACAATTTTGATATGGACAATCAACTTTTGGTTCAAAGTTTTTATTGGACATCTAGTGAAGTGCAAAAGCAACAAAGCTTACTAAATATTAAAATTTATTAATTCAACCTTCTGATCTAAAAAGTTTTTTAGATTAATATCTTCTATAGATGACCTCTTTAATTTTTGTAATCCTAACTTGTATAGTTAATATTTTGCTAATATTTTATTCTTACATAGCAAATATAAGATCCATTAATCTTAAAATAACACTTAAATTCTCATCCCCTAACTTCTATTAGTGCTAATTTTCTAATTCAATTATTATTAGTAGAAAGACCAAATGATATGAATATTAAACATAAAAAGATATATATCTTGATATAAATAATGGTCCATTAAGCTTCCACAACAGTTTAAACTTATTTGCATGCCTATTACCAATAATACCAATAGGTGCTTGAAGGTGTTTTTTGTGTTATGGATGCCCTTATGCTTTTCTCAATATTAGAGACTTATAGCAATACTCATTCTATTTCAAACTATAGTGAAGACTCACCAGGTATATAATAAAAAAGAATAATTAGTTAAAAACTCTAATTTATTTATGCTCTTTTAGCTCAACTGAAGATGAGGAATTTATAGAGATTTTTCAAAAGGTGATGTCCCTCACTCTATTTGCAGTTCAAAAGTGAAATAATATAATGAACAATAATTAAAGATATAAACAATTTAAAAGACAGATAATTATTGACTATAGGACTATTTTTCAGCTAGATATTAGATAATAATTTTAATCTTATAAGATAAGGTAAGTTCTACTTCTTTGGCTCCCCAAATTGATGACATATGTACTTATTTTTTGTAGCAACTATAGGAAAGATATTTCTTGATTTATCACTTTGAGGCTAATGTCATTAATGGTGTTTCTAGTCCTTCATCTATGATATGCTTTTTATGGAGGTTCATTTTCATCTTTTCTTTTTCTTTTACTTTATATTGTCCTCTAATAATAGCTTCCTCTTTAAGTTTTTTTTAACTCTCTTTCACATCGCAAAGGGTTTAGTTTAAAATTCAAATGAATATTTTTAACAACTAGACTTAAAAATTTTTTTTTTTTTTACTTCTTTGTGTCTTCTTGTGAATATCTCTAGTTCAATATGTACAATGTCTTGGGACTAGATAGCCATAAACATTCTACCATATTCAAGAATAATACAATCTTTATTATATGTCACATTCTTTAAAACATCTTTAGAAATTAATTTTGATTCTCCATTTAATTTTCATGACTTGTTCATCTTTTTTTTTTTGTTCTATTAGCTATATAATGGGATAGGATGTAATTTCAGAACTTAATAAGGATGATTGGCATTACTATCCTCTTTATATTCCATAATTATACTTTGTAATTTAGAATGTAACAATATTGAGAACATTGTTTAAAATCTCAAAGCTACTTGCACAAGTTTAGAAGAATAATGAACATTAAGAGTTATCATATTTTTTGACTTTAAGAATCATCGTAAGGCTAGCCTTAGTAAATTTGAAACTCTCTTTTATCATATTTGATTTAATTTATATAACAGACAATCTATATGATTGCCAATGAATATATAGATATAGCATGAAGTACTCTTAAAAAAAGAAATCTATCAAATCAATCATTTTCTTCATGACAGAGTAGATTACATCAAGAGGAAGTAGTTTGATCATCAATACAAGAAGATTCCTCCTATGTGAAACTTGCTAAAGAGATTATTCTTTGCCCATGATGTATTTGACAATTTTATTGTAAAATGTTGAATTTATTGGAGATCATTTTTTAGATATCTTCTTTTAAATCTTGCACAAATTACAATTTTGTCTTCTAAAAGACCAAGAATTTTAACATCCTTTACAAAAACACCAAGTCTCATGGACCTAAGGAATTGATTCTCTCTACATGAATAAGATAAATTCCTCATTGATTCTCTCTACATGAATAATATAAATTCCTCATAATCTTTATCACCAGCACTAGTAGCTTGTTCATGATTTTCATCACCAAGTGTTAGTTATGTGCCTAAACCAATTATTGTAATGAATATTTTCTTAATAATGTCATTATTGCATTTTATTAAATATCTCTTTTGTTTATGGCTAAACGATAAATTTCATGAATAGTTAATTCTACCTAATATCATCAAATGTGTGACTTGACAGTAAAACTTTTAGGTGTAAGAACTTATCCCTAGTTGGTTATTATTACTGTAACAGTAATGAATAAGGGCTTGTAAGTGTTTTGATTGATGAGTATGTTTTACTAGTCACAGATATGTGATATTAAGTCAAACACATAGATACATATTTAAGAAACATTGTATTAGACTATTTCGCTATGAGAACACTATATGGATAAATTGTCATAATTGATTCTCATGTAATAGTATTCTTAATCCTCTTACTTGAAAATCACCATGGATTCCAATATGATGAACTTCATATTTTGATACAGTCCAACATTATATTTAATCGGATGATTATATTGACTGATATTGGACATGGAGTAAATCATATAGAGGAATATGAGTGATTGCAAAGGAATTTTTCCCTCATATATTTATGAGATATATATGTTTAAGCCTTTCAATAAGTTAGATTAAAGAGATTGCATAGCCACACAGAAATGAATTGATAAAGGTTATCATTGTCATTTTATATCAGTCTACTTAGAGATAAATAAATAATTGAACTATATAAGGATGACATGATCCATTCCCTATGTTCAATTGAGATATAATGTAACAAAAAGATTATAATACTATTTATAAAATAGGTTAGGCCAGATTATTAACTTTCACATAATTTGGGTAGTCATAATGTCTTGCTAAGGCCATTTATGATTTGTAAGCCAAAAAATAGGTTTTAGCTATTACCAATGTTATGTGAACCTATAGAGATGTGAACCTATAGAGTTGTATACTTAGAATAGGCTCTGCTCTCTCTAGATATATATTAAGATAATTAAAAATATTATCTTGATGTTTAGATGTCATTGTTGTTTTAAAAGATAAAATAAAGAGAATATCTAGTTTTTTTTTATATATATAATAGATGTACAATCGACATATATATTTTAATGGCTTAGATATATATGTATATAGGGTTTTTTAGTTTATGAGTGAACATTCATATTGCTTTTTCATAAAACATTTCAGCGAGAGAGGAAAAACCCTAGTGCTAGCATGCTACATATTTTGGAGATTCCTGTTTGTATGGATACCTATAAAGGATGTTAACCCTTGGTAATGTCTAGAACCAACATCAAGCTTGAGGTAGAGTGTTACCAGTGTAAACCCTCTCTTTGCCTTCCAATAGATCTATGATTCTTCCTTGAATTAGTGGGTTTCACATCCCTTTTTATTGGTTTAATTGACTCGTATGGATCCTCAATCCTTGGTGGGACTATCTCTTGGGGCGCTACCCTCGAACCCTACTAAGGATGCTGCCCCTTGACCTTGAATGGATTCTTAACATAAATTATTAATTGTCCTAATATAATCTATTTAGTGTATTTTGAATGTCTTGCTTATACATTTTTGTATGGCGCATGGCATGACCCTTTAGACCAATGTGATTGACTTTTTGTTTTTTTCTATTTTCAAGGGTTGTAATTTTTTAAATATGGTTTGCCTGTTGTTTATTTTGTTGCAATCATTTATTTTATTAGTAGCAATAAAATTGTATAGATTATAATTATGTAAATTGCAACTTATAATGGAGAACTTCAAAGCACCAAATGTTGATCTTTAAGGCATGCGGTGGAGATCATTGATGGCAACTTAGGCAAATCCATGGAGATAAAGATTTACCCTTAAGATTGACCTTTGAACTTCATGTTGCCTTATAAAGATCAATTTAGATTAAGGGTCTTACTATGATACATTTTTTATTATTATTATTAGTATGGATGTTTATGATGCAATGCATGGGATGTATGAGATACAACATAATAACACATAATAGGATGACAACTAGTAAAATCCCTTAATAAAATTAAGTCATGACAAAAGCTTACCATAATTCAAACATTTGTCAAGACTTTGATTCCTATATATAGGTTTTGCCAAAGCAAGGTATATTAGGCCATCTTAGTAAGACAAAATGCATAATGGTGATATCCATAAGTTTGAAATGGTTAGACTTAACTAGTTATGAAAATGATTTTGAACCTAAGGAATTAGATGGGATAAACCGGGATATGTGATGTCAATATCCCATAATTATCTAAAAGTTACATAAAATGTAATTGATAAAGTGTTACCTACCTAAATAACTAAATTTTTAGTGATAATCCAAAGCTTAATTAGAATTAGGTGAAATATGGATCTTGGTTCACTAAAATTCCAATTGTTGAAAAATTCTAATTTGACGGTTAATGTTTTGATAAAATTTAGTGGAGTTAATATTTAAATGTTAAATGCACTTTATATATCTTTGTTATAGAGTATGGCTTCAAACAACACCTCTAATTTGTCACTGCAATCAATCCTTGAGAAAGATAAATTAAATGGGACTAATTTTCTAGACTTATATAGAAACTTAAGAATGGTTCTCAAGCAAAAAGGGAAGAAGTATGTCTTAGATCAACCTATCCCCACAAAGGATATTGCTAATGCTCCTAAAACCCAAAGGGATGCTCACATTAGGCATATCAATGATGTTAATGCTCATAAAGCCTAAAGGGATGCTTACACTAAGCATCTCAATGACTTAGTAGATTTCACTTGTCATATGTTTGCTAGCATGGAATTAGAGTTTCAAAATCAACTAATGGAAATGGAGGCTTATACTATGGTTAGTCATCTCAAGGAAATGTTCCAAGAGAAGGCTCAAATTGAAAGGTTCGATACCATTAAGGCTCTAATCTTATGCAAGTTAGCATATGGCGACGTAGTTAGTCCCAATGTTTTGAAGATAAAAGGTCATCTTGAACACTTTTAAAAACTTAGCCTTAGCATTAGCCAAGAATTGATCATTGACATCATTCTTCAATTCTTGTATGATGCATATGATGCATTCATTATGAATTACAACATGTATAATATGGAGAAAATTATTTCTAAATTGCATGAGATGCTTAAGACTGTAGAGCAGAACATCAAGAATGATACCAAAGATATTTTGATGGTGAATAAGGGGAAAGACATCAAAAATAAAAGAAAGGGAAAAGGAAACAAGAATACTATAAAGGAATTAAAAAGGTCCAAGCCCAACCCTAAGCCTAAACCTCTAAAGAAAGGAACTTGCCATTTCTATAATGAGCCATATTAGTGGAAGAAATCACAAGCTCTATTTAGACAATTTGAAAAAGAAAAAGGACATTGAGGTTACTACTCTAGGTATGTGTTGGACTAGGTTGGTTAACTCTAAGTCTTGGACTTCTTTTGATCTTGACAAAGGAGATTGATCAATTCTAATGTTTCCATTAAGTGTTCTTTTGCAGAATTAAGTTAGACTTTCAATTGGAAGTTTATTGGATTTCACAATCTTCAAGAAGGCAAAGTTCATCCAAATTCACGGTCAGTGATTTGTAATTCGCGACTGCGACATAGATAGGGTGAAATTAGGCTAGACGAATTTGTGGGCATCGTCACTGCCGTGATTTATCCAAAGATGGGAGTATCAAAATCATAGACGAATTCATGGTCATTGTCGTGACTTAGTCTTAACCGCGACTTTCATAATGACTGAAGAGGGAACCAAGTCCACAACCACAATGTGCCAAGTGTCCTAGGTATCCATTGAAGAATAAAATTCGTGAAGGTGACATTGTGGGTTGTGACTGCAATTCATGAAGATGAAAATTCTCCTTCAAACAGAAGAATTTGTGTTTCAATCGCGCCCTATACAAGGACTGATCGCGATCATAAAGTTTATGGACAGTTAGAAAGTAACGGCTATATTTTTCTGATCAACCAATAAGGAGCTGACACGTGAATTAGCCGCTAGACACAAATGAGATTTTTCACCTCAATTTTTAACTCCCGTATGGAAATTGGAATGTCGCGACCGCGAATCTTCAGTAGCGATCGCGACTTTTGTCGAACATGCAATTAATGCCGAATCTGCCTAGCATGTTTTGAAGATTTGATGAGCTTCATAGTCTAACGTCTTTTTGGTGGGTATGGGCTATAAATACTCCACTAAACATATATAAATGAAAGAGAATTCATTAACTTATAACCAAACTCTTGCAAATTTGCTACTCATTCTTTCAATTTTTTTTTATGTTTTAAGTGATTGTTTGGTTTGAGCATTAAACACCAATTGTAAAAGGTTTTAGTGTGAGCCTGTGAAAACGCTTGAGAGAGGTTTTAGTGTGAGCCTTAGAAAACACTTGTAAGAGAGGTTGTTATATGAGCCTTGAAAACAGAAAGTGTAAAAGTTAAGTGTGAGCTTGGAAACACCATTTTGAGTGAGTGAAACACCCAATTGCAGAGAAGTGGGGAGTGGACGTAGGGTTGGTTAATACCCAAACCCCTATAAATCTTTGTGGCTCTTTTCTACTCTATCTTTATCCCTCATTTTAATTTTTATTTAAACACCAATTCAATCCCCCTTTTTGGTGCCTAGGGCGAACAAGTGATATCAAAGTCTAGTCTTATAAATAAGCCTTAATTGGGTTAACAAAGATCATGGCGCAAAAGGGAATCCACTCACACCTTAAGCCCTACTTTGATGGATCCGACTATACTCATTGAAAGTATAGGATGGAGATTTATCTTGATATAGATGTAGTAGACCTTTGGGATGTAATTGTCAAAGAATAGAAGCCACCCATTAAAGTAGTGGATGAAATTGAAGAACTCATTCCAAGGGAATATTGGTTTGAAGTCCATAGGAGGTCAAATGGCAAGAACAATAAGGCAATGACTATTCTTCTAAGCTCTCTCTCTAGGGAAGAGATTGGAAGAGTGCAACATTGTCAAACAACTTATGCCATCTGGAAGACTCTTGAAAACTATCATGAGGGTACAACACTTATTAAATCAAGTAGATTGGAGATGTACGTGATGGAATGGGAACTCTTCAAGATGAAAGACCCTGAAAGCATCACCAAAATGATGAATAGACTTCTATCCATTGTCACAAATGTGAAGAAATTTGGAAGGACTTTCGCCAACTATGAGGTAAACACGAAAATCCTTAAAACTTTTCCATTAGATAAGTTTGGTGCAAGAGTGTGCAACATTTAATAGTCCAACCGAAGATTGGAAAGGTTCCTATAGATGTGTTAATAAGCAAACTCTTAACTCATGAGTTAGCCTTACAAAAGGATGAGCAAATAAAGAAATTAAGAGGCCAAGGAGAAAAATCAGAAAAAGAAAGAAGAACCTTAGCTTCAAATCCTCAACCAAAGAGAAGGAGCTAGAAACTACCTCTAGTGATGAAGAGAGTGACAAAGAAGAAGAAGAGCTAGCAATGCTCTAAAAAAGGACTAGGGAATTAATTAGAACAAGAAAAGAGAGAAGAAGCTTCAAGAAGATAACTCATAATCCTAAAGAGAGATCTATGATGTCACTTGCTATGAGTATGGCAAGTAAACCCATATCAAATACGATTGTCCTAAGATAAAGAAGAAGAAAAGAGAGGACAAGGAAAAGAAGAAAAGTTTCTCAACCACTTAGGATAATAGCTCAAGTGAAGATGAAAAAGAAGGAGAAGTTGTCAACATTTGCTTTATGACACTAGAAGACTCTCCAAATGAGGTATGTACTTCATCCCACTCTCATTTAAATTTTCATGAGATATATGAAGAGCTTATAGAGGCTCTTACTATGAGATGTGACAAATACAAGTCACAAATGAAATCTTATAAGAAAAAATGTCTAAAATTAGAGGATGATTATAAATCCCTCAATGATCTTATAAGGAAATTGAGAGCATCAAATAATGAGCTCAACAAATCTATGAAAAATCTTTCTAAATCATCTTCATCATTGGCTTCATTGAGAAAAAAGAATGACTCCCAAAAGGAGAAGTCATTGAGCTTAAAAGCTCTATCTCTAAATTTCATAAGGGTAAGGAAGTCTTGGATGCCCTAATAGTATCACAAAGACCACCCTTAATTTGACATGATTTAGGCTTCAATGGAGCCTCCTTATCTACTTCATCACCTACTACATTTGTTAGACCAACAACACTTCAAACCTCAAGTGTTAAGGTCATAAGGAACAAAAGTGCTCCAAGCACTAAATTCCCAATGCTTAGGCAAAGGGAAAACACAAAATGGCTCAAGGCCAACTTCAATGAAGGCTAATCATGCTTACATGTATAACACAAAGCATGTTCACACACACAAACACACACAATTCTCTACTACTTCTCATCACTCATGCACTTGCATGCATTTACATAACCAAAGTATGAGAAGGCCTCCTACTTATACTAAGGTTGTGCATAGGAGAAAGACTCACAAGTCTAAACTCCAATGCCACTATTGTATGAAAGTTGGGCATATTAATATTCATTGTTTTATTAGGAAGGCTCACCTTAAACTAGAGGACCCTTTCAACTCCTAACCTACTAGGACCCAAGTATGCTTGGGTACTTAAGAAAAAGTGATTTACTTTTGTTGTGTATGGAAGTGTGGCAACCACCAATAAATCAAACAATTAGCATGTGGATGGTGGATGTTCTAAGCATATGACAGGAAATATAAAGCTATTCATGGCATTAAAGGAAAAAGAAGGTGGAAATGTCACATTTGGTAACAATGCCAAGGGTAAGGTAATTAGCATTGGAAGCATTAGTAAGAATGATTGTTCTTTAATTGATAATGTTTTATTAGTTAATGGCTTACAACATAATTTGTTGAGTGTAAGTCAATTATGTGACAAAGGTAATAAAGTCACCTTTGATTCTAGGGAATGCCGAGTCACCACATTAGAGGATGATAAGGTTATTTTCAAGGGTGAAATGAAAAATGATACTTACTCAATTGACTTAGACAATTTGGCTAACCAATCTTTTAAGTGTCTTATGTCTTTGAGCAATGAAGCTTGGTTATAGCATAGAAGGCTTAGACATGCAAGCATGGATCACCTACAAAGCCTATCTAAAGGAAAGTTAGTGGAAGGTCTTCCCAAGTTAAATTTCACTAAAGACAAGACATGTGGTCCTTGCCAAATGGAAAAGCAACATCAAGCCTCCCACAAAGCTAAAAATATTGTAAGTTCATCTAAACCCCTTCAACTAATTCATATGGACTTAATAGGACCCATTAGAAGTGCTAGTTTAGGTGGAAAACATTATGCACTAGTCCTAGTTGATAATTTTTCTAGGTTTACTTGGGTGTCCTTTCTAGCTCATAAGAATGACACTTTTGATTCTTTTAAAAGCGTTGCAAAAAGAATTCAAAATGAAAAGGGTTACTTTATTTCTTTTATAAGAAGTGACCATGGAAAAGAATTTCAAAATGAGTATTTTGAAACCTATTATTTCGAGAATGAAAATTTTCATAATTTTTCAACTCCTAGAACACCATAACAAAATGGTGTTGTAGAGAGGAAAAATAGAACACTAGTAGAAATGGCTAGAACCATGCTCAATGAGTATTTTTTACTGAATGACTTTTGGGCTGAAGCCATTAATACTTCGTGTTATATTGCAAATAGAGTTTTTAAGAGACCCATTCTCAACAAAACATCTTATGAGCTATGGAATGGTAGAAAACCTAAGATATCATTCCTAAGAGTATTTGGGTGCAAGTGCTATATATTGAATACCAAGGATAATCTTGGGAAATTTGATTCCAAGATTAACGAAGGTATATTCTTAGGTTATTCCACTTCTAGCAAGACTTATAGAGTCTTTAATAAGAGTTCTATGGTAGTTGAAAAGTCTATGAATGTTGTTTTTAATGAATCTAGTAAACTTGATATTGGAAAAGGTATTTTTGTTGATTATCTTGTAGGTGACCTTAAAAAATTGGAGTTGGAAGACACTACAAGAAAAGAGGATAAAGATAAGGAAGAAGGTGAATCATCAAGAGTAAATGAGGAACAACAACATCAATAAGAAGATGAGCCAAGTCAAGATTTACCTAAGGATTAGAGATTCTCCAAGGATCACCCCAAAGATTTGATTATTGGTGATACCTATAAGGATGTAAGCACTAGATCTCAACTTAATTTTTTAGATAATAATCTTGCTTTTGTTTCTCAACTTGAGCCAAAATCAATTGATGAGGCTCTTGATGATGAGAGTTGGGTCTTTCTATGCAAAAGGAACTCAATCAATTTGGGATGAGAACTTGTCCGTAGGCATAAAGAACACTCCATTGTAGGTTACAAATGGGTGTTTAGGAATAAGTTAGATGAGTAAGGTTTTATCATAAGAAATAAAGCTAGATTGGTTATTAAGCGATACAACCAAGAGGAATGCATAGATTATGATGAGACTTTTGCCCCCATTGCAAGATTAGAGGCCATTAGGATACTTTTAGCTTTTGCATGCCACATGAATTTTAAGCTTTTTCAAATGGATGTAAAAAGTGCATTTTTGAATGTAATTATTGAGTAGGAAGTCTATGTTAAAAAACCTCCTAGTTTTGAGTCACCTTATTTTTCCAATCATGTTTTTAAATTGAACAAAGCCTTATATGGATTGAAATAAGCACTAAGAGCTTGGCATGAAATGCTTAGTTCATTTCTTTTGAAAAAAGAAAGGTGGACACCACACTATTTGTTGAAAAGCACAAGCATGATATACTAATTGTATAAATTTATATTGATGATATCATTTTTGGTGCTACTAATGAGTCTCTCTGTGAGAATTTTGCTAAGTGTATGACTAGGAAATTCAATTTAAGCATGATAGGAGAGCTCAAGCTCTTTCTCGGTCTACAAATCAAGCAAACCAAAGAAGGGATCTTCATCAACCAAGCTAAATACACAAGGGAGATACTTAAGAAGTTTGGCATGGATGGTTGCAAAGTAGCCAAAACCCCTATGAGTGGTACCATCAAGTTAGACAAGATGAATCGGGTAAGACGATAGATGAAAAAAGATATTGAGGTATGATCCGATCTCTACTTTATCTTACTGCTTCTAAGCCGGATATCATGTTTAGTGTATACATGTGTGCTATGTTCCAATCATCTCCTAAAAAGTCTCATTTAAATGATGTTAAAAGAATTTTTAAATATTTGCATGGCACAATCCACTTAGGGTTATGGTATCCTAGGGATTCATCCTTTAGTCTCATAAGATATTCAGATGCAAATTATGCAAGTAATTTATTAGATAGAAAAAGCACTTCTGGGACTTACCAATTTATAGGAGAATTGGTTTAGCAAAAAGCAAGTGCCGATTGCCTTATCCACCGTAAAAGCTGAATATGTTGCTGCAGGTTGCTGTTGCACCCAAGTCCTTTAAATAAAGCAATAATTGAAGGATTTTGGCCAAGTGATTGATCACATTCCTATTAAATGTGATAACACTAGTGCTATTAATCTCTTTAAGAATCCCATCCAACACTCTATAAGTAAACACATTTATATTAGACACCATTTTCTTAGAGATCATGTCTAAAAGGGTGATGTTATGTTAGAGTTTATTAACATAAATCATCAACTTACGGATGTTTTCACTAAACCTCTCAATGAATAAAGATTGGACTTCATTAAGAGAGAAATGGGAATGCTTGATGGAAGCTCCCTAAAGTGAAAATTTGATCTTATGTATGATTGCTATGTGTGTTGATTATTATTATTATTTTTTTGATTTATGATTATTATATGTGTGTTTATTAAATTTGATATTTATTAATAGAGATGTCTTAATTTTAATTGTAATTGTACTCTTCTGTATAAATTAAGCATCAACATAATGAAATGGATCACAATTTTCAAAACTTAATTTTCCATCCTTATCTTCACTGACTCATAATTGGCGGTTGCTATCACCTATTCATGGTCGTGAATTATAAGTCCAAGTCACCCAGTTGTCAAACATCAAATTGCAGTCACAGAATTTAGCTCCACCATAAATTTTGGTCAAGAATTCAAATTTTTTACCATTGTAGCGCGTATTCCCAAGGAAAATTTATTCGTTGCTCACAATTTTTGGAATTCGTAGTCGCGACTCTGCAATTTGTGGATGCGAATTAGGGTAACCACCTAGCCATTAAGTGATTTGAGTGCCAACCTTTTCCATCTCTTCATCAATGCATTTCTAGCAGTTTACAAAGACCTTAAATGGCTATAAATACCTCCTAAAATAATAACTTGCTCACTTCACTTCCAACATCAAATTCTCTCTCTCAAAATTTTCTCAAACTCTAAAAATCTTTCAAACTGCTCTTATGGCTCCTAAGAAAATGTCCAGAGTAGAAAAAGGCAAGGCCATTGCTTAACTTTCTACCACTCCTGCTCTTCACTTTATGAAGGGTATTACCAAAAAGGAGAAAGACCGCTACAAAGCAAACTCCTACAAAACAATCCCCCCAACAAAATCCCTTAAACTTTTATGCTAGAGATGTTTGGGCTTAACGACGAAATTCATGCATTCCTCTCAAACTTGGCCTAGATCGAGTTTATCTTATGGGATGAACTTAGATATGAAGAAGTGGTTTGAGAATTCATATGTACGATACAACTCAGTCGCAAAGCAGATTCCTGTGCAGGCCAATACGAATTAGTTTTTCGAGCTTTTGGTGACCCCTATTTCATTACTTTTGACCAACTTTCCTCACTTTTCAATTTTCAAGTCAGAGAACACATACTTTTCATCATCTCCGCACTTGACGCTATTTACTCTAAGTTTTGATCGAAAATCTAATCAAAACTAAATACTATCCCAAAACCTCCTTGGCCAAACGCATTAAAACCTTACCATTTTGGATATTTCATCGTATCATCACCTTCTTGGTTAATGCTAGAGGTGATGGAAATGAAAAAGTATCACAAAAGGACTTAGCATTTCTTTTCTGCCTTATTAAGAAGAAGCCAATCTAAATCAGTAGGTATTTTGTGGATCAATTAATCCACATGAGCATCAAGCCTAAAAGCCAATTCCTTTTTCCATCCCACATCACAACCATATATCGATATGTAGGAGATCTTAATGAGGATAATGAAAAGTTCCTCACCAAGAAACTTCTACCATGACAATACTTTCTTAATCTCACCTATCTCATAAATGCCAAAACAATTCACTCGAACACTTATACCTTCACTTTGGGTGCAATTAGGGCTAAAAAAATGGAGTCCTAAGCCTAAAAAAGGAAGAGACTAATTATTAAAGAAGGAGCTCCATCCATACCTCCTAAACCAAAGCCTAAGGCTAAGCTCTCACTTGCCACCATCAACAACAAACTGGATAAATTAATGAGGATGATGAAAAAGAGATTTCTATTCCTCTCTCATCTTCATAGTGATATGGTAGACCTTCAAAAGAAGTTGGGAGTCCTTCATTGCCATCTTCTGGACTTCACTGAGTTTGATGATACTCACGAAGAAGAAGGCAATGATCAAGTGGAGGATAGAGATGAGGCTGAAGGTGAAGATCTTGGTGATGATGAAGACTTTTCTAGAGATGATGATGATTCTCCTACTTTCTAGTTTAGGATCTCTTTTATATCTTTCTTTTATGAAAAAAATGTGATCTCACAAAACTTATTTATAAGTTTATATATAAAAGTTGTTTCTTTAATGAAATTCTATGTTATGTGATTGCTTTATTTTAATTTGTTTATGCATTTGCTCCCTATGATTACTTGTTTATTTATGCAATTGATCTTTTTACCTTCTATCCTTTTTTTGATCTTACCAAAAGGGGAGAGATAGAATCTAGAATGAATCAAAGGAGGAGAGAAAAATAATAACAATAGTTGAGGGAGAGGATAAGAGCATCATACTTAGAATTTTTGGCCTTAAAGTCATACTTAGAAAAATTCACTAAAATTTCTAAGTATACATTGAACAAATTACCATTCCAACATCACATTCATGCATTATGTTTCCTTAGGATCAATCTAGGTTGTCAAAATAAAAAAGGGGGAGATTATTGGACTAGGTTGGTTAACCCAAAGTCTTAGACTTCTTTTGATCTTGACAAAATAGATTAATCAATTCTAATGTTTTCATTAAGTATTGTTTTGCAAAGTTAAG
>CATIWR010398517.1:0-15219 GCA_949677035.1 Omphalea diandra
AGCCATATGAGTTTGTAAAGCTTTCATGAACAACTTCCAATCTAGTTCTTTTTTAGGATCTGCCATGGTTAATATAAATAATAGAAGAAAACCTCACCAAACACTTCAACACGTGTTTTACACTCAAAAAATAGCACTCACACTTGTGTTTAACTCAAAATAGGCTTTTACCCTCTTTTAAGCTCACCACTCTTGCCTTTTACCTCTCTTGGATTCTTTTCTTTAAGTTTTTTAAGGACTCAAGTTACTTTATGTTGAATTCAAGCCTAAACCAAACATAAACAAGCAAATTAACCTTAGAAAGACTTAGCAAATAAGGATTTAGAATCAACACAATTGGTGCAAGAAACAAATCTTTAAAGGCCTAATATAAACTTTAAGATAAAAAATTTTGAAGTGTCAAGACTGAAATTGAACTTAAAATTAATGGGATTTTATAGCCTAGGCCGAATACCAATGAAAAGTTTAAAATCGGCTACTTAGTTTACAAACAAGTTCAATGTGATCGTTAGCTTCTTTTCTTTGTTTCTTTCTTTTTCTCTTTTGTTTTTTTTATGTTTTTTTTCTTTGAGTTTTTTCTTCTTTTTTTTAAAGCTAAAACATAATTGGAATCAAAAGAAACATAAAGAACAACTTAATAATACAAAGAAACAAATGAGAGCCGAATTGGAGGAATTGGGTGCTAATCACAATTTGCACTTTTCTTTCAATTTGGATGAGTTTAGTTCAGCTCTAGACACACAAATAAACACAAAAAATGCTTAGGACACAAAGAAAAATGAATTGGGATGTAAGAAACACAAGGAAACAGAATGAAGATAGGACACTTGCTAAATTTGCAATATGCAGTTTTTTTTTTTGTGATTTTCTTGGTGTTAATGGTCCAGAACTGGAATTAAACAAAAAAGAGTGATTAAATATGATAAAACAAACTAATTTGATGGTAGAAAAATAAAGACAACAGACTAAAATAAGGAGTTACTCTTCTTGGGCTAATCCAAGTGTAACTCTTTGCTGTATGAATGTTCCAATTGCCTCCTTAAACTTCTTTAGCCTTCCCCTTGTGATTGAAACTTGAAGTTGAAATGGATCCTTTGCTAACCTGCCTTGGCTATTTGCATCACTCTATCTCCAAGGTAGGAATTGCATACTGATAACTATTCAGAGAAAAAGGTTAGACAACAACAACTTAGCATCTTGTTGATGGGAATATTCTAATTTTTTAGTTTGTTATAAGGCTAACTTGTTCTTTTTCCAAATAATTATGAAATAAAGTTTCTCACAGGAACGATGTCATCAGAATTTATAATATGTCTCACATTCAACATAGTTTAGTGCAACAAGAAGCCACAAGTAGTGCACAAACAACAACAACAACTAATGGTCCTCTTTAGATAAATGTATGCTATCAGAGTTCATCCCTCAACCATGTATTGACTCATTCTACTTCTTTGTAATTGCTTCTGCATCTACTGGTTTTTAATATTTTACTGCTTTCTTTTTCAGCTTTATGTCTCTACTATTGATTTTAAACTGTATTGCAACTGCATTGTTTTATGAGTTCATTTCTCAATATTTGTTTGCCAATTTGGAAAAGAAAAAAAATGAAAATGAGAAGAGAAGTAATCCAAATGATTGCATTATTTACCTTAACAACTATATGATTACAACTTACAACTTGCTTTCTTTTTTTTTTTTTGGTGTGGGGGATGATTGAATCAATATGTGGGCTACACAAAAAGATACCAATCTATAAGTAATAATGTTGTATTCCCTCCTTCCACAACTAAACAACTAGCTCCTTCAATAATCCAAGATTCCTTGTCATGCCACCAACCCGCAGCTGCTTATATTACATTATAACAAATTCAACCTTTTTGGGATGTTAAAGTCTAAAATCTTGCATAATTGGGGTCTCATCAAGGTTGATATTTTTCTTATCCAACATTGTACTCCAAATCATTCAACTATGATTTGTTAATTATGAATATTTTTTTATTCTATAATTAGGGTAAATTTCACTTGTTATCCCTCATCTTATAACTAATGTACTTAATTATAATAAATGATAAAAATAACTTAAAAATCTTTCACTTCAAAATTCTTCCCTGAAAAATGACATGAATATGTAATGACTACTTTTTTATTGTCAAAAAATCCATGTAGAGCACTTTCCCTTTGTTTGACGTTTGATCCTTTATTTTCTTCTCTCTCCCAACTCCATGTTCATTCACCTTCACTAGTTGAAAACCCTTAGCACAGTAAACAACCTCCATCTAACTCTACTTTTTCTCTCAAAAGTGAACTTGGTTCTAAGCGAAAACCATTTACAGTGATTTAGGGCTTTGAAAGAGAAAAAGTAAGGCTACCATTACCATCATTTGCTAGTATGTGCTACAACAAAGAATTAATGGAGGAAGGAGAAGCATCAAGCAAGATTTGTTAAGGCGCACTTGTACAATTTTAAAATTATGCATGATGGTTTAAAAACTTTAGACAATGCTGAATATAAAATGTAATTTGTTTTATCTATGACTAAATTGTTGTCTATGTTAATTTTTTATTTCTTGCTTTGGGATTATTTTTTACATGTGGTGGTTTAGGGTTACCAAATATAACATATGTTGCTAATAGTTGAGAATTAGTATTATGATTTGAGTAACAACTTGTATATTTTTTTTTCTATTTTGATTTACAATAAATAGTGGTGAAGATTTTTTTCACACTTTATGTTCATTATAATGGTATTATGGGGGGGGGGAGGGGAATGGTCTTGTATTGATGAAAAATATTTTTTTCTTTTCTTTTTTGAGTGACATCCTGACTTTATGTCCATGGTAAGATTACAAACAATGTTTATTAAGTACCAAGAGTTAAATAGGTATATTCAATATTTCTAAAGGATGACTAATTAAGAATATATGAGTGACTTGAAATTATTGGCTAGGGATATTCATTTGTATGAATCGTGCTTATGTAAGGTTTCAAGCTAAGGAAATAGATTTGTCTGTCAAACATCTAACGAGGGATGAACAAATTGATGCAATATCATGACCAATGAAAAAAAGTTATTATTAAAAAGATAATTGATACACATGAAAATACAATGGAACCTAAAAATGAAAGAGAATATGAAAATGTAGGTTTAAAGAGTAGTACATGTAACTTTAGGAGAAAGCTTCACCACACTAGGCCTAATAGTCTTTGTATTGTTAAGTATTAGTTTGGATGATGTTATTATTATGGATAACATCAAACAACCAATACTATGATAAATAGTGTTGATGATGATCAATATCTTGAGGATGAAGAGAGTGGATTTGATGATGATGGTAATAGTGATCCTACTTCAAATGTTGTAACAATGTGGATAGAAAAATAGAAAATAATGTCCAAGTTAATAGTGTATTTATGAACCTTGACTATGATAGGCTAGATGAAGATGACGATTAGGCTACTGTCATTAATGAATGCTTGAAACCCTAATGCAAACTTGTAGGAACAAGAAAAAAAAAGGTAACATAAGGAGGATTAGGTGCTTCTTTAAGGAGTGAAGTGAATGAAGATGTTAAAGTAGAAAAGGATGACCCTCACCATCTACATTCAAATGAGTTGTTTAATGGTGATGAGATGCAGATGACAAGGAGGAAAGAATTAGGTTCCTAAAATTCAATGTTGAACGTGATATAAATGATCCAATATTCAAAGTTAAGATGTTAATTAAGAACAAAAACTAGTCTATTGAAGCATATGGGCAACATGGGGTCAATAACAGGTTTCATATATGTTTTTCCTAAGAATGATTTGGTTAGACGAGGTGTGTCTGTTACAAGAATTATAGTTAGGTAGTCTTTATAAGCAAGCAACATATGAAAGATATGGATGATCCTACCTTCCAAGTGAAGACTATAAAGTTGATACACAGGTATGAAAAGGTGATTAATAATTTTCATATCTTAGCCAAATGGCTAGCTAATAGATTCCTCAAAGATTTAAGGTTTGAACATGATTGTAGTATTAATGGAATTATTAATAGGGTAGGTAGGGAACTTGGGTTCACAATTAGCAGGATGAAAGCCTAAAAGGCTAGAGATTTAACTTTGAGGAAATACATGGAGAAAAAGTAGAATAATATAATAGATTAGTTGAGTATAATCTTGAGTTGTTAAGAACTAATCAAGGTATAATAGTTGAGTTTCAAGGTGAGACTAATGATTTCAATGGGATGTATATGTGTATGGAGCCACTGAAGCATGCTTTTAAGGTACAATGTAGACCTATAATCTTTATAGAGGGATATTGGTTGAAAGGCACATATAAAGGGCAACTGATTTGTGCTATAAGTATTGATCCTAGTGATTACATTTTTCCAACTGCATACACAGTAGTGTAGAAAGAGAATAGGGAAAATTAGCTTTGATTATTAAGTATTCTAAAAGATGATCTAGAGATATTCAATAGCCACCAAAGGGTCTTTATGAGTGATGGGTGAAAGGCATGTCAATCAAACTTATATATAATGCTTTTTGTTAATTATATGTTAATTGATTGAGATAATGAATGTTTTATATTAATTATATGTTAATTGATTAATATAATGTCTTGTCTTTGGTATATAAGGCATTATAAGTGTAATCAAGAGGTTGTTCCCTCACTCAAAACATAAAAGATGTGTCAAGCACTTGTACTCCAATTTCATAGGCATTTTTTAGGGCAAAAATTGAAGGATATTTTGTGGAACTATGTTAGAGCTAGCTACTAATCCAAGCTTGATAAAGCATTAAAGGATATTGAAGATTAAAACCCAAAAACAAGAGAACAGATAAGGGAAAGACAATGCTAGCATTAGAGTATAACTTCCTTCTCTACAACAGCAAGTCGTGACATCCCTCTAAAAAACATGGTTGAATGTTTTAATAGGTATATCCTTGATGCTAGTGAGAATGTAATAATAATAATATTTAAGATGATAAGAATATAGTTGATGAAGAGGTTGCTTCATAGAAGAAAATACATAGAGAAAAGGGAAGGATTGATATGCCCTAAAATTCAAAAAAAAAAAAAAAGATAAGATCAAAAATTTTGTATACTTAAGTTGGCTAATATACAATTGCCCTCCTAGGATTCATGTGGTAAATCATGATGAGCAGTTTGTTGTGGATGTTGAAAAGAGAACTTATATATGCAGGAGGTGACAGTTAACATGGATTATATGTAGTCATGTAATGGACTGTATTGTGGATAACAATGAGGAACCAAAAAGCTATGTGTCTGAGTGATATCATATTACGACCTACTTGAGAGTTTACAGTTATACAATCAACATAATAAATAGGAATGAACTATGGCTAATAGTTGAAAAAAGCATTAAATTTATCCCAAGTGAAAGTGCAAAATGGAAGAAAACAAATAGTTAGGAAAAAAGAGTTTGAAGAACTTGAAAAGGCAATAGTAGTAGCTAGGGGAAAGCTATCCAATGAAGGGTTTGTGAAAATGACTTACTCCATGTACAAGAAAACTTATCATAATACTTCAAATCATTGTCCAATAACAAAGGCAAAGTTTTTAAGGATTTTTTATGGCTTGGGTTATAATGTATTCTTATTAACATGGATTGATTTTGCGATGGTTTAGGGCAAAAGAAAGATAAATGTTGCATTAAACCAATAAGCCAGAAAATCTAAGGCAATAAACCTATATCCTCCCACTACTGCGAGATGGATGATAGCTGTAAGTGTTGGTTTGTTGTTGTTTAAATGTCAAATTGAAATTATTCTTAATGTTTACTACTAACTTATAATTAATATCTAATAAATAATTCAATTATTAGTTATTAAAAGTGGTAATTATTTATTTAACTAGTAAAAATAATAATTAAAATACTTATTATATATATATATATATATATATATATACATAAAACTAAGGTTCAGTTCAATTTTTCCAATTTGGGACAACTATAATTTGGTTTGGCTCGAATCTCAATTCGGGCTTTATAAAATCTCTGATAGTATCCCTACTAAAAAATAGATATAGTTCAATTTGAGTATTTTATTATTCAAATAATTTTTTTTATTTCAATTCAATTCAATTTGAAAATCTCCAAGTCTACCTAGTAACTCCTAGTTAGAATACAATATCATATCTCTCATATATAAGATTGTTGGCAACTTGATCAATAATATTAGGACTGATCATGATTCTCAGAGTAATTGAACCAAATCAAAAAATTGAATTGATGTTGATACTAAACGAAAAATAATAGAAATTTTTTGAAAACTAAACCAAGAAAATTTTATAATAACAAGATGGATTCTTTGTTAATAACTAAACCTAAAACTAAACCAAAATTGATTTAAACATAATTATATATATAATTTAAAGAATAGACATTAAATATTTTATAGATACTATATTTATTTAAATAATATATAAATTATGTATTATCAAATTATGTAATTATGTTATGTATAATATTAACATTGATTATAGTATTATTGTATTACGAGTAAACCATATATTGTAAATATATAATGCATTATATAAGTATAGTTACGAGTATATATAGTTATTATCAAATATACAATATATTATTTAACTACTTATATACAATATACAATTTAATTATACATCAAGTTATGCAATATTTATATATAATTTATAAATATATTATTATTAATATGTTTATCTCAATTTAATATATTGTATTAATTTAATTTTTATGAAATAAAATAATAATATAAAATTTTTATGAAATAAGTTTAAATTTATTTGAGAATAAAAATTTTATTTTTTAATTTAAAATTAAATATCAGATTGTCGAATTGAATTTTTGAGACAATTCGATCTAATCTTTATTTTTTAATCAATCCGGTCCTTAATTTTAAGCACCAATAACCCGTTCCAGTCTTGTATTTTTGAAAACGGATCAGACCAGATCACACCGTACCACGCTAAGTTGTAATAGCAAAATCTCACCGTCTCAAAGAATTCAACCGCTCGCATAACTCCTAAGACCCGCCGCGCAGAGCCTTCATCCGCTCCTATATTTCTCAAAAGATCTATCCTTGAAAATCAAGAAAGTGTTAACAAAGCTTGAGTTGGAACCAAGAAAGTATTGAGGTAACGCTTTTCTTTAGAACGAGGAGTTGAGGTATTCAGCTGTTGTTGTGTTACCGTTTTGGAGGTAAAATTACTTTTTTGAGTTCATGACATTGGGTATTTTGCTGGGTTAATTTTGAAACTGAACTTTTCAAAGGTCATTAGAAATGGATTTTTGGGGGGGGGGGGGTTGGTGTTTGGGTTTAGGATGCCTCAAAAGAAATATTTCATTTCCAGAATCGTTCTATGGTTTTCACCAAATTAATGATTTTTGTGTTCTAAAAGGTGATTTACAGTGCTTGAATTTGCATCGAAGTTGTGTTTCTGAAGTTTTAATTTTTAAAAATGACATGGTTGCTCTTGTTTCTGTGCTTTGTGTGCAAGTTGAAAGAATCCGAGAGTTGAATTTGCAGTGTAACGGACAATGGCGTCGGAGTCATCATCAGAGGGAGAAGAAGAAGGAAAGATTATTACAGGAGGTAATCAGCACCTGATTGTCGATGATGACCTTAGAGAAATGGGCAAAAAGGCTGCTTGGAGTGTCAGCTCTTGCAAACCTGGCAATGGCGTCTCCTCTCTCCGTGATGACAATCTTGATTCCTATTGGCAGTAACTATCCTGGCATAAATGCCATCTATGTTTCTGATATCTGTCTGTGTATGCGCTTAAAATCTTGAACTATTTCCCCTCACTTTTGCGTTTGTTTATGCATGTTTTAGATCTGATGGTGCACAGCCTCATTTGGTGAACATTCAATTCCAGAAGAAAGTGAAGCTGCAAGTATGAATCTGAATTTCTGATACTTTGATATGGTGTAATGTGAAGAGAAAAAAACAAAGGACTAATAGCGGGGAATTTTCTTTCCTTTTTGAATTAAAGCTGATCGTACTCTATGTGGATTTCAAGCTGGATGAGAGCTATACCCCTAGTAAGATCACCATTCGTGCTGGTGATGGATTTCATAACTTGAAGGTATGCTATTAAATTCTATCACTTTCAAATACGTTTTCATTTTGCCCTTCTTATATTAAATGTCTTTTAGAATTTAAATTTTGATTGGGATTGCCTGTTCTACATTTTTTTAGGAGATCAAGACTGTCGAACTTGTTAAGCCTATCGGTTGGGTTCATCTATCGTTGTCTGGAAATGATCCTAGGTAACAACTACTATGTCCATGTGCTGATTCTTCTCTTTACCTTTTGTGTTTCTCAGAAACTTTATTTTTATGCTACTTATTTTGTTTTAGATTTAAGTTGATAGTAGTTTTCATGTTCCACTTGTTTCTTGTAGGCTTGAATGTAATGGTTGTCACAAGAGGGTTATGTAGTTTCTACTTATTAGAGACTATTTGAACATTTCAATGGTAATACAATGACAATATTTTAACCCTGTTAACTGTATATTCTGCTGGTATGATCATTTATACCTTATACATAGTACGTGGCGAATCAAAGATAATATTCTTATTTTCCTCACAGTAGATGAAAGCTGGAACCTGTCAACCAAAAATTTGTGCTTGTTTTTTTCTATTTGCTTTGAACTCATAGTTGCTGCATGATTATCTTGATCTCAAGCCAACAAGTGTTTTAGAAAATTTGAGTTCAAGACTTTTCAGAATTGCCCAAATGGGATTAAGTTTTTAAGAGGTTAACATAATTTGAAAGGCAGTCTTGAGCCATTGGATTTTGCGTTCCTATCATTTCATTTTGAATTTTGTTTTAAAATTTCATTACTTGTAAATGTCTGAGTCATGTCACAATTTTTTTTCATTACTCATGATTTAGTCATGAAAAAATAACGATGCAAGTCTGTTGTTAAATTTGTATCATCAACTTGTCTTGTTTTTTTAGTATTCAAGACATAAACATCAAGTACTCTTGAGTAAATTGATATAAATCTTGGTAAACGAAGTAAACACTTGAACACTGTAAATACCTGCTATTGTTAAAGCATGACTTGAAATTGTTGATAAAAATAGAAAATATACTGCACAGAATGGATTTGCTGTACAGGGTACAACAATGTTTGGTGTTATAGACTTCTTATGCATACATGTACATACATATGAGTGCTCACATATATGGAACTCATTGAGCTATAATTGGTAATTTCCATGTAATAGAACTCTCAGATTTTTCAGATCTCTTGTTTAGTAAATAATGAGGAATAATTAGCTTGAGGAGACTGAAGGCTATTGAATCAATGTGTTGCCTATGGTCTTTCAATATGAGAATGTCTAATTTGATTTCACAGTTTTCTAACTTTCTCATTCTTTGGGCAGGGAAACTTTTGTCAATACGTTTATGTTACAAATTGCTGTGCTATCCAATCATCTTAATGGAAGGGATACTCATATACGGCAGATAAAAGTTTATGGGCCTCGACCGTGAGCCTTCGCAACACATACTATTTGTTTTTCATCACATTCCTAACTATGCTTATTGAACCTTTAAATGCTTAAATGCTCTTACTTCAGGAATCCTATTCCCCATCAGCCTTTTCAATTTACTTCAAGAGAGTTTATTGCATACTCTTCTGTGAGATGAGAAAAGTGATCTAGCAGAAAAACAGAAGTGGGACCTTGGAAGTTTATGAAGCTTGCAGCTGAAAGTAGCCAGGCCATCTAAGAACCGTGAGTTTCCTTATGGGTCCATGTATCTAGAATGTTCTGCAATTATCAAAGTAAAAAGACTCATAAGAATGTGATTGATGGAATCTTCTAAAAAATAAAAGACTTTCTGTTTCTCTGTATCTTATCTGATTATGCTTAATCTTACAAATGATTTTTTTGGGGAGTCGCTTCATGGTGCTATTGTGACACCCTATCACTACAGAATATTGACCTTTTGATGATTAATTTTCAATCCTAACCACAAAATTTGTTTCCTCACACTTGAACTTGGTTGTAAGCATCTCTTCTCTTTCTTCATCTGCCTTTCATTTGTCTTTTCTTTAATTTCACTCACCTTTGGTGCAACTTCTATTTTCTGATCATCCGACTCAACTTCGCTGCTTGCTGGAAAACGCTTAAGGTCTCTCTCATTTTCCTCTCTCTTCTATAACAGCTTTTTTTTTTTTTTTTTTGCCATTTTTCTTCTTTTTTGGACATATATTCAATAAATAAATATAAAATGTAAAAGTAAAAAATAAAGTAAAATTTTTTAAATGGTAGGATACCCTGGCAAAAGACTTTCAGCGATACACCTACAAAAGCTTGGGTTTCAAGGGGTCTCAATTGCAAGGAGATCTCAGGTTAAAATTCAAGCGTAAAGCCTAAAGAAATAGGATAAGGACAATCCACGAGATGATCTGCGATACCTCCCCACTTATTGGATAACAAATCTATAATGCTGTGTAACAAATCTATTGGTATCAAACCCACCTGTTGGCAAAATTTGTTCCCCAAATATTCCCTGGCATTTAATTAGACAAGCTTTGGCCAAACTTAAAGATATCAGATGCTAAACCAGCCAAACAGGTTAGAATCACATTGAAGCATATTTATTCGTTTCATTTAAATATTCAGATCTTTGCATTAACTTGATTCTTTAGGCCTGATAAGGAGGCAATTTCTTCTATTGTCACTATTATCTTTCAATTCACCTAGAACTTTCAGACGTATAAGCATTGCTTCTGGCGGCCTTAATGTCACTCTTAAAATCTTGACAGATAGTCTTTGTACTTGCAAGAATCACAATCAACTTCCTGTACTGCTATCCTCTAATCAGCATTCTCTGCGGTCTGAGACAGCCATACATTTTAAGGTTGAAACCGTAGCCAGAAAGAAGAAAAGGATAAAATACTTGGGCAGCGTAGCAAACAAGGGCTAATAAATATGAGCGACAAGCTCACAATGAGGGCACAATAAAGACTAGAAGCCAGGCAAGGTAATGCAAATAGTTTTATCCCCAATAATGTAACGAAGCCACTGGTAAAAATGGCGTCTTTACAAGCAAAAGATAAAACAGTAATGTGCATCACTAGACTTATTCCAACTGAATCAGAGACTGAAATCAAGAATAGGCTCAGATATTACCAGGCAATGATATAATAAGCTTGCCCAATGCCTTTACCTCTAGCCAATCAAACTGCTCTTTAACAGGAACACTGCACAATTTACGCATACCATACACTGAACTTTAATTTAACATTAGTGTTACGATGAAAAACAAAATACAAGTCAAATTCCATTATCAGAAAAAGTACTTAAACAACCAAGATCAGCTATAATTGGCCAAGCATGATGAGCTACACATAGAGTGCACATATATTTCAAAATTAGATGAAGCAATTGGGCAGACTATGGTAGCTATTTCCAGGCCCTATATATATCATTCACAAGCTGGTTTGGTGTCAAAGCTGCTAAGGCAGATTGCAAAGGCTTGAAAGGCGGAAAGTGGGTAACGATAATCCATGGTAAACATATCTTTTCCAATTTTTCCAAACTGTAAGATCACCTTCTCTTGCTCTTCAGCTGACACATTGTGGGATGGCTCAACAGCAGCCACAAGCTGGAAATTCTTAACAGAAGCCACAGTAACACGCCCTCGGAAATTTAGGCACCAGCACTGTAGCTGCTCATGCCATCTAGGGGCCTTGTTTTTAAGAACTAGGGGTTCTCCCAGGCCATGTGTTATTACCGGTGAATCTGATGGACTAGCAGAACTGACATCCAAGACTAATTCCTTTCCTTTATAACCTGATGAGATAGATAAACGGTCATCAAAAGTCTCTGGGAATGATGTTGGTGTTGGGGCGATGCCCCCTTCCTGAATGGAAGAGACAGGAATTGAGTGCATGACACAGTGCATTCTCCTTGGCCCTCTCGTGCGGAGAACATTAAGTTCATAAGTGATTGTGCCTATGCTATAATTACAAGCGGGTAATTTTGGAGACACCTGCCTGGAATGGAATCTGCGATGCGACCGGCTAGCCGGTTGTATTGGCACTTCACATGCAGGTTGGGTATCAAATATGGTGAATTTGGTTCCTAGAAAGTTAGACCTAGAAAACACTTGAAATAAGTTTCGGGGACACAAAGAGAATTTTGTTAAGGAATATATGATATCCAACACTTACCTCAGCTTACCAATGTAAGTTTTGCTGGCTCGAGAAAACTCATCTGCAACCAAAGATATAATGAAGTCTGTGCATGCTGCTCTTCTGATCTTTCTGGCAGCTAATAGCAATTTGTCACTCTCACCCTCAGCTGATTAACAAAAAAAAAAGTAACTACTGATATTCACAATCAATATGAGCTTTCTAATCAATCAATTTAACTTTTCTAAAACATAAAACGTCAATAAGTAGCAAAACTCCCATGTTATTGTCCTTTTTCTATAACCCTAAAATAAAACAAGTATTCATTGAATTTGCGGAATTTCCAACAAGAAACAATCATTAAAAAATCACCGTTCCAATGGATCAACAAACAGGAGTACAAAGGCATAGTAACAATCACATGTACATGCCAGCTACCACAGATAATTAAATGAGTCCAAAAAGAGAAATGATTATAGAATAGTATTTCGTAAAACTTTTCTTATCAGTTTCATTGGTGAGTTTCTTTCCAGGGGTGGTGGTAACAGCAACAGAGTACAATTACCAGCAATAATAAGAAAAACAAGAGGAAACAGTCTGACTTACAAGGAACCAGACCATAGTACAACAGATATGTAGAAGTTGCAGTATCTCTTCTAATATAGCACTGTATGAGAGATTCACGAGGACCCGGCTAGTTAAGCACCAAAGCCAAGTTACAGCAAACAGCAATCAGAACAACACGTCAATTAGAGTTAAAAATGAGAAAAAGGAAGAGGAGTTGAAGCAATACCTGCTTCAATGAGATGGGAAATGTCAGTCTCCCAGATTGCTCAGGAGTTTTAACAATTTCCTTTGTGATTTCCCTCCACGACCTACAAACTAAAGCACAAGAAACAACAACAGCACGAGCAGGCCACGAGGTCTCACTCTCTTCTACCCTCCTGATGATATCTAAGAGCAGCTCTGGTGGAAGATTTGCCCATCGGCCCTGTTGAATTGGTACAGATTCTGGTGGTGTTTCATCAGGTGCAATATGTGACCTTGCCCTGCCGCGCCAATGCTTCCCTTCAACACCTCTCCTAGATATGCTACCAATTCCATCTTTCATTTCCTTCAGCTCACGCACAATGCTTCTGAAGGACATCTTAATTCAAAGGAGCATATCAATTTTTTCCCTTCAATATTGAACGGCCAGCGCACACAGAAGGAAATTCAAAATCCAATAAAAAAAAATCTGCCAAAACAATGTCAAAATTCATTACTTTGCACAAAAAAAGATCCAACTTGGATACAAATTCTATGTCCTGAGACGTTCTCGGTTAATGTGTGATACAAATTCTATGTCCTGAGACGTTCTCGGTTAATGTGTGAGTAAATCCAAAACTGCAGTTCCACATTTTGGACGTTATGATTGGAATCAAATGCAAAAGATGCAGGAATCAGAAGCATACATACAAAGAAACAAAACGAATTAAATCTGTAAATCAGGGAAGATTCTAACAGGAAATGGCAAGACAAGAAAACCCAATTAATGTTAATTCACATCCCCCAAAAAAATCACAACTTCACAATTATATCATCAACCGAATCCAGAAACTCCCCATTTGCAATCAAACACATGCATTCGAAGCATCAACGATGGGGGAAAAAGAAACAAAACGAAATAACAGATCCAAGGATTTGATTTCCTCAGAAAACATTTTTCAATGAAATTAGCAACATGTTGAATTTTTTTTTTTTTTTAAAAGGAACGAACCTGAACCAGGCGAACCAAACCCAACCATCTCAAATGCAAGAAAAAAACAAATCTTCCAATCTAAGAGATGAATCAATGACAAAAACCGCAGGAAATGATATCACAGAGAGAGAGAGAGAGATCACAACGGAGAACGACAACCAACTCACAAAAATGACAGCCGTGCTAGACTTGAGTGATGTATACCGCCATTGAGGCACGGCCTCAACGCCACCACCGTCAAGCAGCCAAGAGGAAGTGCCAGAGTTTCAATTACAGCCCCGAAATTCGCTCCCTTAAAACGGATCCAACCCATCTTTTTCCTTTACCATTCACATTTATATTTATTATTATTATCTGGTAAAAGTCCAATCCGGTGGAGCGATTAGTCTACTGTCTGCTCACTCATACGTGCCCATTTATCGCAACACCTTGGACACATGACGTGGCTTCCACTTTAGTATAATTTTCTTTATTCTTTCCTTATATATATGATTATTACTAATTGTACTTTATATTAACTATTTTAAAATTTATACTAAAAAAACCTATTTTAAATTTAAATAGCATTATTTCATTATTTTGAATGTTAAGTTTTTAATTACTTGAAACGTCATACTATTTTATTTAAATTAACTATTCTCTTACAATTAAAATATCTAAATATCTAATTTAAATTTCATGGTTTTAAATGGATATGATTTTTCAAGTTTTAGGTAATTTTTTTCTTTATTTGTGCTTTTTTTAAAAAAAATCTTTATTTTTAATTAGTTGTTTGTAATTAAATTAAATAATATAATATAACAATATTATATAATTTATAATCACTTATTTTATTAAATAATTAATTTAAAAATGATAAATAATTATCATAAATAATTTTTTATTATAGAATTATAATTGATATAATATATACTAGCATTATTATTACTTTTAAATGAATTGATAATCCTTCACAATTTTTTGGATATATTATTATGGGATATTCTTTAATTTCTTACATTTTAATATTGATTGGTGTATATAGAGAAATTTTCTCTAAATATTGTGAAGGATATTCTCTAAATATTGATTGGGATATTCTCTAAATTTAGAGAAATTTTCTCTAAATTTTCTCTAAATATAGAGATAACATAGGGTATTTGTAGATGCCTTGGTATATTAGGATTGGGAAAGTGGTCCACAATCACAACATGATGAAGTGGTCCAGTTGAACTTCATATATATATATGTATATAAAAAGTCGAGCAGGAGATCATTGTGTGTGTGTCGCACACTAACACACGCAAAAGAGAACCAGAGAGAGACAGACACGATGTTATATCTATATATAGAGAGAA
>CATIWR010398536.1:0-21222 GCA_949677035.1 Omphalea diandra
TAATATTTTATAATAATAAGATTATGATATTAAGATATTTAAATATTACATTATAATAATAATTTGAATATGTTTTTATTATTATATTATAAAGATAAAGAAGATAAAATATAATAATAATAATAATAATAATAATAATAATAATAATAATAATAATAATAATAATATTATTATTATTATTATTATTATTATTATTATATACTAAATTATTTTATAATAATATAATATTAAAAAATAAAGTATTAAAATATTTTAATATAAAGTATAAAATAAAGAAGAAAAAATATAAATCTATTTATAATTTTTTATTTTTCAATTATTTTGTCTACTATTATAAGTGGCGAACAAATTTTTTTCAAAAAAATTTAGTACATCAATGTAATATTATTGAAAGTAATGGTCAATAGAATTATAAAATCAAATTTATGTCTGTCACTATAAGTGTTAGACATAT
The DNA here is from genome assembly GCA_949677035.1 of Omphalea diandra. NCBI lineage: Eukaryota > Viridiplantae > Streptophyta > Magnoliopsida > Malpighiales > Euphorbiaceae > Omphalea > Omphalea diandra. The sequence goes on from CATIWR010398536.1 coordinate 455, forward strand.
TTTATATTTGAAAATTAGTTTATACATGAATAATTTTATATGCACCAGTGTAATGTCCATGTATGTAATTTTGTAACTTAAATTTTATCTTTTGAATTTTGTATGATAAATTTATATATTTATTAAAATTAATTTTTTAGACATAATTAAAACTTTTTTTGAAATAATTTATATATTTTTTAGAAATAATTATAAAAAATTTATCTTATTTAGTTAAGATATATTGTTATAAGTAATATATATATATATATATATATATATATATACAAAAAATAAAAAAATTATTTTGCAGAAGAGATTTCAAAATTTGGAATTATCATCATATAGAAAAGAAGACATTATTAAGTGTATATCTAAATATTTTTTTATTTAGTTTCTTACATATATATATATATATATATATATATATATATATATATATATATAAATTCAAATATATTTACTTTTTGTAAAATATAGTGCACTAATAGTGTGTTTGTTTACATATAAATAAATTATGTTTTTTTTTTAAATTTGAGAAACCACCATTTATCCAATTGTAAATATAATTAAGAGAAAATTAAATTTAATGAATATCTAATTTATATAATAATTTAAAGTAAGTATAACAAAAGACATATAGAAATAGAAATACAACTATTTAGTACCACAATTTAGATGTCTCCCTGTTCATTGTAGGCGTCTATTTCTGAATGCAGTACCTCGTAACCTAGCAATAAAAATATGAGGATTATCTACATCATGATTTTGAGGCTTAACATCATATGTATGATGTTGTGTAAAAAGATAAATGACAGATGATCCAAGACCGAATCTAGACTAAGCCAACACCTGATTGTAAGAGGGGTATTAAAAATATCAGGAATCATACTGTCTAAAGTAGTATATCGCTCTTGTTGTCCAAAAGACGGAGTGAATGACATATAAGGTTGATATGCCCGATATGAGAAACAAGGTTCTATCTGCCCTGATGGTGGTGGTGTACAAGACAACTCGTGAAAGACTGAAATGGCTTAGATAGACCAGCCATATCTGTAGAAGAACCAGGCGGTTGAAGTGAAAGGTTTAGTTGGTACTTTAATGACCTATATGTATAACTGAATAGATGAGATGATGATGCCATAGATGAAGGTCCAACACCCTGTAACTGACCATATGTAGTAGTGTAAGACTGAAATGGCTATGGTATGGATGAAGGGCCAACACCCTCTGATGGGTCATATAAAGCAGTTACAACTGATATGACTTAGGCATTATTGAACGTCTAACATCCTTTGATGACCTATATGTAGTAGTGAAAGGACCTTCATATGAACATGGCATGGATGAAGGTCCAACATCCTCTGATTAACTATACCTATATGCACTGCCGTAATGAAATGTCATCAGTGGCGGTATAGATGTACATGTTTATGAGGGTGGGATGAGAACCTCTGCACGCCTATTGGCGAATCCCTGCCTACAACGCCTACTTACGAGCTGAGTAGGTGTTGTAGTTGCATCTCCCTCTCTAGGGTAAGGTATAGGGTTTGGTGCTGGATATGGTGGTGCCATGATAAAATGGCATCGATCCTCACACAAAATAGAAAACATACTATCGATAACTTGATGGAGTACATCAGTTCTGATGTGTTGGTCTTCTATCACTATATTGTGTAATCTTAAAACCATCGGCCTACAAAAGAATTTGAAAAAGAAAGAAATTAGATAAAAAGGTAAATAATATATTTATTTAAAAAAAAATTAGATAAGACATTAACCACAACTCCAATTAAAGCACATTGGGGTGTGATCCAATGCTTGGTGACATGATGATACCACTCCATATATTGTGAATGAAAATAGAGTGGTGCAACCAATGGAGTGCCAATTACAATACGATTATGCCTATCATTCCATAATTATATCCATCTCACATTATGTGTCACCCAGTTCCTCACACTAGGACGTAACTCAATTGAATGTAAGTCATCTATCTGTTGTGGGGGATGAAGAATAGATTGTTGCAACCCAAATTGGTTTAACACTCGATCGAGATGGTGTCATTCAATAAAATGAAAGCAAATAAGTGGTACAATTACCCTCTAAATTACACTCCTATACAAATAGTAATCTAGAAGTGTCTACATAATATCGATAGTGTATGACTCCCATATCATCTGTATGACTCCCATATCATCTGTACTTATACATGTCAATTATATTTATAAATCAAACAATTCAGTGATGATATTTTATGCATTTATGATTAATTTAGGTGTACCTCTTTAGAGTGTTGACTATCAAGGGCAAACCAAATGTCTTTTAGTATATGTGTTGTGCATTGGTCACAACATGTGTTGTACTCCACCTATATAAAATTAAACATGTTAAAACAACATTATCCGCATAATAAAAATTTAATAATTTATATCGCTAATCATTGTCCAAATGATACACTATCAGCTTGTGCCAAACTATGTTGCAAGATAGGAGAAATATATGGTAATCGATCTCACGCCTATATTTGCAACAAAAATAGTAGTTTACTCAGTTGGTGGACTTATGGATTGGTCACATGGCAAAACTCCTTATATAACCATGCTAAACATGCACTACCCCAATTATGTTGCCCTGCATAGTGAATGTCCTGTAAAAGTGGAATGAACATCCAATTGACACGACCTGTTGATTTATCTAGAAAAACAACACCACCAATGCGGGGCATAATAAGAGCTCGTGCATGACATTGTAACATTGCCTCATTTGCATCCTTAGATATATCAAAAAATTGCTCAGTAAGCCAGCTCAATTTCAGTATAAAGGCCCTGATGGCTAAAACAGGTGGACGAATGCCTAAAAGAGTCTAACAAACATCACTCCAATCTCTACCCATAGTGCCCAATACAACTTCACCATCAACAAGTAAACCAATGATGATTGCGACATTTTGTAAGGTGATGGTGCATTCACCTTCTGGCAGGTGAAAAGTATGGGTCTTTGGATGTCATCTTTCTACTAATGTAGAAAGTAGATGCCAATTCAACTAAAAGAACTGAAGTCGTGTAATACCATAAAATCCTGTCAGTCGAATATATGGCTATAGTCGATGATCCAAATGTAAATTATGCAAATGGTGCTCGCTCGACGACATTTGGGCACATGATCTTAAATCTGTATTATAACAATATACATTAAGTTAAGCACTAATAATACATCAATTACAATATTTATTTTTACATAAAATAAATGGAGATATATTACTATATGTATATTAATTGAGTACCTGCTTGAACCAAATGACTTATGATCGATGTTTATTTTATAGCGTCAATACATAAGTTTCCATAAGTCCAGGTTGCATAAAATCTCGAACTTGATAATTTTCATTCATCTGTAAAGACACCTACAAGATAAATTAGCATATGAAAAATCACATAATGCATGTAAAAAAAATACTCTATCCGAAAAAATTAAATTTATTATATGAATAGTAACGACAAGCATGCATACTTACTTTATTTTACAAAATATTAAATAAACTTTATAGTCTCTGGAGTTTATATTCACATCACGCATGTCCAATCACTTTTATTAATAAAATATTAAATAAATAATTATTTAGACACTAGTGTAATATAGTCAAAAAAATATTTTATCCTATTTTAATTTACATTAAAAATTGTGAGATTACCTAATCTAAACATAAATAATATAAGGATAAAAGAAAATTTTGATGAAATTATTAATAATTTATACAAACTTACACTCCTCAACATTGATTGGTAGATGTTTTTTTTTTATGTCCAACATTACCACACTATTACAACAAGTCTTTTGCGACGCATTCTCCAATCCATTTCATTTCGTATGCGTGAAGATTTTGGGCATCTCTTAGGCTGCACTAATTCAGGATTTGAGACTAAATTTTGGAGAAGGTTAATTGGCCAATATTCTTGATCAGCAAAGGGAATGAAATCATGTTCATAACATTTCAATGTCATCTCTAATGTATAAGATTGTGCTACTTATGAATGGTAATCGAGGCAATACACTTGCAACTTGTTATGACATGGGGGCATGAAATTCTTACTTCCTGAAACTTCCCACAAGTGAATAACTTATTGGTCAGATCAATAGCTTGTTTCTTTGGCTCTTTCTCTTTGTTGTGATCATATCCTATCAAACAAACCTTTGTCTCGGTTAAACTTTATGATATGGTGACGATCTGCCTTCAATTCTTGAGCCCTTAATAAATCTCTGATATGAAAACAATATCTGTGGCCATGTGTTATATCTCGCCTTATTACAGCCTGATTGTCATAAAAAAATTTAACCAATCTTAAAAAGTGTGTTGTATTAAAGTAAAGATCGACATGCCACAAATCTCTTTCAAATAACTATTGAAAGACTTGGCAATATTAGTTGTCATTGAACCGTATCATCTACCATCATCATATGCGCATGTCCACTTCTTTACGGGCAGTCTTTTTGCCCAATTAAAACTTTCTGCATTAATTTTCTTCATTAATGCCATTACTTTTTTGAACTTTCTTTTTTGATTTTGAGAACCTGTATATTAATATGTATTTATGTCAATAATTATAATTAAATATTATTTACTAAAAGATAACTTAAGAATGTATATTATTTTATACTTTCTTAGGAGTTCACCTACTTTATATAGGTCATCATTAAGCTTGAAATTCTTGAACTTCTTGTTGTAGTTGCTAACAACATGTCACAAGCAATACCGATGATGTGCCCACGGAGGTTGGCACATTTGGCCTTTCATTGTTTCTAAAATACCTAGATGGTGATCAAAGATGATACATAAATCTTTTCTTGATGTTACAAATCTTCGCATTAGAGACATGGACCATTCCCAATTTGCTATATTTTCACAATCAACTATAGCAAATGCAGGAGAAAAAATCTTATTGCATCTATCTAACACAAAAGCAATCAACATTATGCCTTTGTATTTGCCATATAAAAATGTTCCATCAATGTGAATGAGGAGCCGACAATATTTAAAGCCATGAACACAAGGTTTGAAGGTCCAAAATAACCTTCAAAATTGCACATGATGCAGGTCAACTCTACGCCCATTATTAATAATGTGATCATCATGTTCAAGCACATATTTAGATCTAGGATTAAAAGTCTTAATTGCAGCCATCAACTTTGACAGCTGGGAGTAAGAGTCATCTCAATCCCCATACAATTTGAAAATAACTTTTTGTTTGGCTTTCTAAATTTTGAAATATGATGGCTCATAATTATATTATTTCTTCCTATCAGCCCTAAGTGTTGCAATTTTAATTGTTGGATCTAAAGCAATTAGACCTTCAATTCAATGGCTTATAAAAGTGGAATCCAATTGTCGGTGGTCTTCATCAATGATGTGGGATGAACAAGTATATGACCCATCATATCTGATAATTTTCCAAAAATAAGAATTCTTCTTATGTGTTGCCCATAGCCTCCAATTACAACATTCAGAATAATTAACACAAACTAGTGTTAATATGTTGTTTAGACTCCAAATAACAACACTAATGATGTTTGCGTAAAGAATATTCTTTCACAACAGATTGAACTGCTTGCTTTGTAGGAAACAACATCTCTTTGCTAAACTCTTTTGATAGGTACCATAATCTAAATGGTATTTGATCTATAAATAGATCAACATAAGCATTAGAAATATTAAGTTGTGAATAATGACTAGGTGGATTGATTAAAGGTTGAAGCGAATTTGAAAGACCTTCATAATGATACATATGAAGCTTCTCATGAGTCTTATGATCAGACTCATCCTCTTCACCATCATTTTCAAAGCCATCATCCCATTCTCCATCATCACCTCCCTCATACTCATGAATATATATTTGCACATCATCCCCATTATCATGATAAGTATTATAATTGTCACTATCATCAATATTTTCACCATATACTACATCAACATCATCATTATTTTGACCCTCTTCAACATCGATTTCATCATTATCATCATCATTCACATCAACATTATTTTGCTTTTCATTCTTACCATTGCTCATCCCCACAATATCATGACTATTGTCTATATCGTCACGTAGAACAACATCCACATATAGCTCAATACATGAGTGTTGATGAATTAACTCGAGATCATTAAATATAATATTAACACCATCATTATCCCATATTTCAAAAACCTTGAATTTCCAATTATTGGTCTGACTCATGAAAGATGTTAATATGTGATTTTTGATACAATTTCATTATCATGCAATTTCATTGCAATTCTTGTGCATTCCACCAAATCACCAAATGTATATCTTTGACAAACTGCCAAAGATTTTGATAGACCACCATTGTAATCAATATCCAAATTATTCTGAATAATGTGTCCATCCAATAAATAATCACAGAAAATTGATTTTCCATTTTAAAGTACCTAATTTGGAAAAACAATCATTATGAAATATCAAAAAAAATTTTGCAAAGTCTATTTTTTTAGATTATCATTGCTATACCTATTTGAAACTAAATGAAATAAAAATTATAGACAAACTACATTTATAAAGAAATAAAAGTTTTTTTAGTGTTAATTTCATCAACATTAATATTTTTTTATTATAAATGTTTTAAAATATAAATAATTAATTTTCCAACTTATTTAAAGATTATAATAATTTACATTAATCATATTTAATTTTTAAAAATCAAATTTAATTTAGTTTAATTTTTTATTAATGAATTATTTTTATGATTTTATTGAGTTACTTATACCAATATTACTTTTGATTTTGCATGGGTTATAAAACTATTCATTTAAACTAATTTTTATAATTTAAAATAATTCATCTAGGACAATTTTTTTTCCTTTTTAATTAATACTTCAACTTCAAAAAATTCATTAATTTAATCTTTATTAAGTATATAATATTATTAGATTAATAACATAATCATTATTAAGTATATAATATTATTAGATTAATAATATAACCATTATTAAGTATATAATATCAATAATTTTTTCTTTTTTAATTAAATATTTTTCAATACAAAATTCTATCACATGTCTCTAATACTATTATTAGTAAAAACAAGTAAAAAAGAAAAATTCCTAGATCCAACAAATTCATTACAAAGGAAAAGTGAAGAAGTTTTAGGCTGATAATTTTATTTCTATTTTTTTAATTAAGTTGTAATATATTAATAAATATGAAAACAATTTATTGATGGCCCCAAAAATAATTAAATATTTATTAAATCATAAGTAATTAACTACAACCTAGTTTATCTAAAACAACTTAAATACAGTTTCTTAATACTATTTTAATATTGACTATCATTTAAAATATTTACTTTACAGTCAATAATTAAATCTCTATTTCATCAACTTAAAAAAAAACAATAATTGTTAAATCCATAAATATTACATTCAGAAATTCATCTAATTTACCATAAAAACATATTTGTTACACCAAAAAATAATATATGATCCAAATTTTTTTTATTTTACTTTCACATTTAGATTTTAATTTACTTTATAAACTTTAGCATGAGATTTTAAAAATATTATAATGTCTCAATCTTCTTACTATCTCATTATTTAAATTAATTCATTTGCATATAAAATATAAGATTATTATGCATATAGTAATCATAAATTTTTTTCATATTCTAATTCTATTTTTTGTTTAAATATTAAAATATTATTTTTAAAATGTGATATTATTATTCATTTTTTAGTATAGCCGAATAGTGCGAAGTATATAATTTTACATGAGATCTATTTTCCATTTTTTTTAGTATATCCAAATATACTATAAGATTATATGGATGATTTTTTTGTTTATATAAATATTCATAACTATATAATTTGACATAATAATTAAAAAAAAGTCTAACAATATAATAGTACACAAACAATAAATTGATATCTACTTAGAATTAAATTATGTAAATAATGACTATTCTCAAATAAAAATAACACAATTGGTGGTTGTGCTTCAATAATTGTATCTTCAACAACCATATCTCTATCCTTATTCTGTGCTTCCCCTTGACCCATCCTTTGACTATCGAACAATCCCACCACTTCTGTCCCTCATCCCGTACCTCCCCCAGAATATGAGAATTTGATTTTAGGGAAGAGTTAAAATTCTCAGATTCTAAGAAAGTGACATCCATCGTGATATAAGTACATTTTCTGATAAGATCACGGCAGCAATAACCCTTCTTTATTGTCGCTTACCCAAAAAAATGCATCGAATAACACAAGGATCAAATTTTGATCGTTGATCTTTGTGGAGATGAACAAATGCAACACATCCAAATACGTGTGGGAAATAACTAATGCAAGAGGTAAGATAACATGGTTAGACAATATTTGTAATAACTAGTATCTTTGAGGGCATTCGGTTTAATAAATATACAGCAGTAACGACAGCATCATCTTAGTGTCGACCAGGTAATTTTGATCTAATCAATAGCGCGCGTGTAGTATCTACGATATGCCTATTCTTTCACTTAGCCACGCCATTTAGTTGTGGAGTACTGATGCAATAGGCTTCATGGAAGAGTCCATGTAATTGAAAATAGGCCTAAAACTCTTGATTTATATATTTTGTACCATTATCCGATATAAGAATCTAAATTTTAGTTGAGAACAAGTTCTTGATTGTAACATGAAAAGAGCGAAACATACCAAATACCTCATCATTGTGTTTCAATAAATACAACCAAGTTGCAATCATCCATAAAAATTTCAAACCAATGAACACTAGAAAAAAATTAATTCTTCTTCTATATCTTACATCTATAGTTTTTTTTGTTTTTTTGCTCTGGTAGATCTCTTTTTTATTTAATAAAAGTTTTGAATCTTAGATTATTAATAGATATAATGCTAGTAAATCTGAAACTTTTTAAATGATATCCAAGAAAAAAAATATTTTAGAAAATCCATAGAATTAGAGGAACTCCTTCACTCGGACAAAATGATAAAGGAATACTTGAAAACACATCTATAAAAGTTTCATATCGGAATCTACAAAGAAACGATCCAATTAATCAAGAAACACAATGAGGATCATATCCATGTGATTTTGTACTTCTAGACAAATATAATTTGTTTCATTATTCTAAATGGTTACTCTATTCTAAGCAAGGAAAAACTTATTATTCTTCATTCTTGGGTTCAAGAATTCCTATATAACTTAAGTGATATAATAAAAGCTTTTTCCATTCTTTTATTAATCAATTTATGTATAGGATTCCATTCACCCCATGGTTGGGAACTAATGATTGGTTCTATCTACAAAGATTTTGGATTTGCTCATAACAATCAAATTATATCTAGCCTTATTTCCACTTTTCTAGTCATAATTTCCCCATTTCTAAACATTCTTGATATGATTTTTAAGATTATTGTTAGCTTTCCTTTTTTCTTTAAGACTGTTTTCTAGTTAAACTAATTTACCTATTCCATATGAAACTAATTTCCCTTTTTCTTTTAGAATTTTATTTAGCAAGTTAATTAAGATTTATTTTCTTATTTCAAATAGGATTATAAGTCTATTAAATACTATATATAAGACATGTACAAGGCATGAATGAATTTAAATCACAGTATAATATTGTCTTCAAGTCTTCTTTTATTTTGTCATGCTTTGGTAGGTCTTTAAGATCCTTTTGATGACCTATATTGTATTGAAAGCATATCTAGATGATCTGCGCAAAGCACACGGTACTAATGGAACAAAGGCAAGTAAAAAAAAAAGACAATTCTTTATCTATTTTATTAGTATTTTCTATTCTACTAGTATTCACTCAGTATTAGTTAGTGATCTTGACTCAGTGATCCATAATGGACTATTGGCACCAGTCCTACATTTTATCTCTGTAGACCGAGGAGAAAGGGGCTATATAAATATTGAGATATATGCTCCATAAGAAAATTTTTTTATTTGTTAATTTAATTTTAATTATATATATTTAATTTAACTAAGTTAGTCAAAATTTTAAAAAAAACAATGCAAAAAATATGTAAAACTTAAATAGAAATACTTCACATATTTAAATAAAAAAGTTAAAATTGGTCAAATAAAATAAAATATTAGTGCAAAGAAATACTTATTCTTATTTCTAAATATAAATAATCTTAAAAAATGAATTATTAAGTTTTTATATATTTTATATTTATATAAGGGACTTTTGATTAGTTCTTTTAAGAACTTCAGAAACTTATCAAATAGTTACTTTTGATATTTTAAATTTTAAATAGTTACTTATCAAATATATTTTAAATAGTTATTTATCAAATTTTAAACCGACTTACCACTGACCTTCTTTTCTTTTTCTTGAGTGTGGTGTTTATTTTTGTTCTTATACCTTTATAGCCTTTTTGGTTCATGGATTCATAATTTTAGAATTACTTTTAGTCCTATACTTAGTAAAGCCATAGGATTGCTTATATTAAATTTTGTTTGGTGTAACCATTTTAATCCACAGTATTAGTCAATCCTAGTTTTGTAATCCTATATTTGGTAGGAGAGTTTAATCAAAGAGATAAATGTTGGCCTTAGACACCAAGAAAGAGGGGTTGAATTGGTGTATAAAAATTAAATCAAGAAAGGGAGAAGAGAAATGAGTAGAAAAGAAACACACGATTTATAGCGATTTGGGTAGAAACGACCCTACTTCCACCCCCCAATTCTTATAAATTGGGTGTTCCACTATCTTTCAAAGGTGTTTTCAAGCTTACACCAAACTTTTACACTTGTGTTTTGACAGGCTCACACAACAACCTTTACATTTATGTTTTAACAAGCTCATAACAACCTCTCTTAGTGTTTTGACAAACTCACACTATAACCTATTGCAATTGGTGTTTATACTCACACCTAACAATGACTTAAAGAATATGAAAGATTGAGCAGTAAAATTGCAAGAGTTTAGTTACAAAGTTATCAATTCTCTTGCATTTACATCTGTTTGGTGAAGTATTTATAGCCTCTAGCCACCAAAGAGACGTTGCAATAAAACTGATACAAAATCATCAAAGTGTGTTAGATAGATTTTCGCATTAAATGTTTGACAGTCACAATTCACAGTTGCTACTACTCCTTAGCGGTCACAAAATCCAAATTTCATATGAAAAACCCCATTTGTATTTAACGGCTAGTTCACAAGTTCATCAGGAAAATATAGTTGTTGCCTTTCACCTGCTCTCAAAAGTAGCGATCACAAATTTTCTTGTACATGACGCGATTGAGGATGCAAATTCGTCTACCAAAAGTGTTCATCTTCTTCTTTTGGGTTTGCGGTTGCTACTAATAAGTTTCCATCATGATTTTTTACTTCTAACGATTACCTGGGACACTTGTCAAGTTGTTGTTGTGGACTTGATTCCCTTTTGAGTTACTTCAAAATTAGCGATCACGACTGAGGCATGACTTACACCGCCAATTCGTCTGTGACTCCGACTTTCCTTTCTTTGAATTGGTCCCGACAGAGAAGTGGCCTGTGAATACGTCTGTCCATTATGTCAACCTGCCTTGGTCTAGTTCGCGGTTGCAATTTATCAAGTTACGGTCACAAATTAGGAGGCACTAGCTTACTTTGTAGATTTTTTAACTCCATCCAACTTCCAATGTAAAGACTAACTAAAAACTACAAAATAATACTTAATTTGAATCATTAGAATTGATCAATCCCTTTTGTCAAGATCAAAAAAGGTCCTAGACTTAGGGTTAGCCACCCTAGTCCAACAATCTTCCCCTTTTTGATTTTGATAACATAGATTAATCCTAAGTGAAAAATAATATAGAAATGTGAAGTTGGAATATTACATGAATGAATGCTTAAGATGAAACTTCTAAGTTTGGCATTCAATCAAGCAAAGTGAAATTTCTAAAAAGCTAAGTATGATGGTGAAATTTCTAAAGACTAAAAAGCTAATTATGATGCTCCTCCTTAACATATGTTATAATTTTCAAGTTAATATTCCATATTCCCTTTTAAACTAAAATACTTACTATCTTTCCCCCTTTGACAAGATCAAAAAGAGAGTGTAAGGGAAATGAGAAACAATTATAAGCATACATAAGGAGTAAAAGAAGAACACTTTTATAAAGATAAAATGCATCAAACACATAAGACAATGTATTGCAAGAAAACAACTTTTTATTTACATAACTGTGGGATCACAATATTTGTTAAACAAAAAGCATAAAGAAAATGAAAACAAATACAAAAGATCCCTAATATAGAGGAATGAAGAATCATTATCATCTCCGAAAGATGGTGCCTCTTGTGTTTGTGTTGTTCCCTCAACTTCATCCCTATCCTCAATATCGTCTTCATTGCCATCTCTATCTTACGTATTGTCAAATTCGGTAAAGTCTAGAAGATGGCAAGGAGGAACTCCTAGTTTCTCTTGGAGATCCACCATATCACTGTAAAGATGTGACAGGCAGAGGAACCTCCTCTTTATCATCCTCATTAGTTTGTCCACTTTTTGATCAATGGTGGCAAGAGATAACTTCGTCTTGGCTTTTTATTGAGGATGAGGGACTTGTGTGGTGCCTTCTTCAATTTGAAGCCTCTTTCTCTTCGAAGCTTGGGGGGTCTCCATCTTCTTTGCTCCTATTGTACCAAGGGTATAAACATATGTGTCTAGATGAATTACCTTGGCGTTAATAAGATAGGTTAGGTCTAGGAAGTTTTGAGATGGAAGGAGCTTCTTAGTGAGGAATTTCTTTTTCTCCTTATCAAGTGCTCCAACAAAACGGTATATGGCTGTAATATGGGAGGGCAAGAGAAATTGACTTTTGGGTTTCGTACTCATGTGAATCAATTGATCCACAAGGTAATGACTGATTTGGATTATTTTATTCTTGACAAGGCAAAACAAGAATGCTAAGTCTTTTTGAGAAACCTTCTCGTTACCATCACCCCTTGCATTTACGGAGAAGGTGATGATACGATGAAGGATCCAAAGGGGTAGGGATTTGATTTGTTTGGATAAAGAAGAGCGAGGATTGTGTTTGGTTTTAATAAAAATCTTCGACCAAAATTCAGAGTATATAACATCAAGTGTAGAGATGATGAAGGAAATGTGTTCATTGACTTGCAAGTTGAAAAAAGAAGACAATTGTTTGAAGGTATTGAAAAAAAGTTTGCGAAAGGTCCGAAACACTAACCCGTATTGTCTGGCTCTCAAATCGAATTTCCAGCTTAGTTGCACGGTGCACATAAACTCTCGCACAACCTCTTCGTATCCAGGTTCATCTTAGAAGATGAACTCGTTCCATCCCAAGTTGGAGAGAAAGGCTCTAATTTCAGCATTGATGCCCAATGTTTCCAGCATGAATGTTGATGGAATTTTGGTTGAGAGAATGACCTTGGAAGAGTTTACCTTGAATCTATCTTTTTCTTCCTTGGTTATTCCTTTCGTGAGATGGAGGGCAGGAGGTGCAGAAGGTTGAGACTCTACCTTAGAGAACTTATTTGGAGCCATAGAGCTTGATGATTTAGAGAGATTTTGAGAGAGAGAGAGTTGATGTTTGGAAGTGGACTTATGAGAGTACTATTGAAGGGGGGTATTTATAGGCTTTGCAGAGGTGTGGAAACTGTCATAAACGACTAGAAATGGATTAAATGAAGAGAGGAAATGGTTGGCAGTTAAATCACTTAATTGCCCAGGTGGTTACTCTATTTTGTGTCCATAAATTCATGAGTCGCGATAGCAAATTCTGAAAAATGTGAGTAACAGACAAATTTTCCTCTGGAAAAAGCACGTTAATGGTCACATTTTTGAAAAACTGACCAAAATTCGCAGTGGAGTGAGAATTTTGCAATCTCTAATTGACTTGTAATTTGCGACCATGAAGAAGGAATAGCGACCGCAAATTATGAGTCAGCAAGGATAAGAATTGAAAAACTAATTTTTGAAAAATGAAAAATTGTGATCGACAGGAAAATACATATATTAATATCACAAATAAACAAATACCAATACACATAACAATATTACACAAGAGATCAAAAATTTTCACTTTAGGGAGTTTCCATCAAGCATTCTCAATTCTCTTTTAATGAAGTTCAACCTTTCTTCATTTAGAGATTTAGTGAAAATATATGCAAGTTGATGATTTGTGTTAATAAATTCCAACACAACATCACTTTTTTACATATGATCTCTAAGAAAATGATGTCTAATGTCTATGTGCTTACTTCTAGAATGTTGGATGGGATTCTTAGAGAGATTAATAGCACTTGTGTTATCACATTTAATGGGAATGTGACCAACTACTTTGCCAAAATCCTTCAATTGTTGTTTCATCTAAAGAACTTGAGTGCAACAACAACCCACCGCCACATACTCGACTTCCGCAATGGATAAGACAACCGATACTTGCTTTTTACTAAACCAAAAAACTAGACATTCACTTATAAATTGGCAAAGTTTCGAAAATGATTTTTCTATCTAATAAGCTACCAGCATAATCTGCATCTGAATACCATACAAGGCTAAATGAGGAATCCCTAGGATACCATAGCGCTAAGTGTATAGTGCCATACAAATACTTAAAGATCCTTTTAATAACATTCAAATGAGACTCTCTAGGGGAGGATTGGAACCTAGCACATTTACAAACACTAAACATGATATATGGCCTAGAAGTAGTAAGATAAAGTAGAGATCTGATCATACCTTGATATCTCTTTTCTTCTACCATCTTACCCGATTCATCCTTATCTAGCTTGAAGGTACTGCTCATTGGAGTTTTAGCTACTTTACAACCATCCATGCCAAATTTCTTTAGCATCTCCTTTGTGTACTTGGCTTGGTTGATAAAGATCCCTTCCTTGGATTGCTTGATTTGTAGGCCGAGAAAGAATTTGAGCTCTCCCATCATGCTCATTTCAAATTTCTTAGTCATACACTTAGCAAAATCCTCACAAAGAGATTTATTAGTAGCACCAAAGATAATATCATCAACATAGATTTGAACGATTAATGTATCATGTTTGTGTTTTTTGACAAAAAGTGTGGTGTCCATTTTTCCTTTCTCAAAATCATTTTTCAAGAGAAATGAACTAAGCCTTTCATACCAAGCTCTCGGAGCTTGTTTCAATCCATATAAGCTTTATTTAATTTGAAAACATGGTTTGGAAAACAATGAGACTCAAAACCAAGAGGTTGTTCAACATAGACTTCCTCCTTTATAATGCCATTTAAAAAAGCACTTTTCACATCCATTTGAAAAAGTTTGAAATTCATATAATATGCAAATGATAAGAGAATCCTAATGGCATCTAATCTTGTTATGGAGGCAAAGGTTTCATCATAATCTATGCCTTCCTTTTGGTTGTATCTCTTAGCAACCAATCTAGTTTTGTTTCTAGTAATGAAACCTTGCTCATCTAACTTGTTCTTAAACACCAACTTACAACCTATAATTGGTTGTTCTTTAGGCATAGGGACAAGTTTCCATACCTTGTTTCTCTCAAATTGGTTGAGTTCTTCTTGCATAATAAGTACCCAACTCTCATCATCAAGAGCCTCATCAATTGACTTTGGCTCAAGTTCAGAAACAAATGCAAGATTATTATCTAAATAATGAAGTTGAGATCTAGTACTTACACCCTTAGAAGTATCACCAATAATTAAGTCCTTGGGGTGATACTTGGAAAATCTCCAATCTTTGGGTAATTCTTGGCTTGGCTCTACTTGTTGTTAATGAGGTTGATCTTCATCTACTCTTGATGAATCACCTTTTTCTTTATTACCTCTGTCACACAATTGACTTACACTTAACAAATTATGTTATAAGCCACTAACTAAAAGAACATCCATTCGTACCAATGGTTCCAATGCCAATTACCTTACCCTTAGCATTGTTACCAAATGTGACATCTCCATCTTCTTTTTCTTTCAATGTCGTGAATAGCTTTCTATTTCCAGTCATATGTTTGGAACATTCACTATCCACATGCCAATTGCTTGATTTGGTGGTTGCCACATTCCTCTACACAACAATAGTAAGTTACCTTTTCTTAGGTACCCAAGCATACTTAGGTCCTTGGGGGTTAGAAGATGAAGGGTCCTCTAATTTGAGGTGAGCCTTCCTAATATAACAATGAATATTAATGTCCAAATCTCATGTAATAATGGCATTAGAGCTTAGACTTAGGAGTCTTTCTCCTTTGCACAAATTTAGTATGAGTAGGAGGCCTTCTCATACCTTGGTCATGTGAATGCAAGCATGAACATGTATGATGTGTAGGAGTATAAAATTTTTTATGAGAATGATCATGCTTTTTATTATACATATAGGCATGGTTAGCTTTTTGAGTATTGGCTCTAGAACTTGGGAGAGCCTTCCTTTTGCCCTTAGGCTTAAGAGGCTTAGTGCTAAGAGCACTTTTCTTCCAAATTACCTCAATGCTAGATGTTTGAGGTTCTGAAGATCTAACAAATATGGTATGAGATGATGAGGAGGCTCCATTGAAGTGTAAACCATGTCTAACTAGTGGTGGTCATTGTGACACAATCAAAGTGTTCAAGGCTTATTTTCCTTTATAAAACTTAGAGATTGAGCTTATAAGCTCAATGACTTCTCCTTTAAGAGTGTCATTCTACTTTCTTAATGAAGCCATTGAAGAAGATGATGTGGAAAGTTTTTCTACTGAGTTTTTGAGTTCTTCATTAGAAGTCCTCAACTCATTTACAAGTTCATTAAAAGTCTTGTATTCATCTTCTAATTTTGAACACCTTTTCTTATTAGTTTTTACTTGTGACTTATACTTGTCACACCTCATGGTTAGAGCTCTAGAAGCTCTTCATCAATCTTATCAAATTCAAAATCAGAATGAGAATGGGAAGAAGTACTTACCTCATTTGTAAAATCTTCTTGTGCCATGAAACATATGTTGGCAACCTCTTCTTTTTCCTTTTCTTCACTTGAGTTTTCATCCTAAGTGGCTGAAAAACTCTTCTTCTTCTCCTTGTCCTATCTCTTCTTCTTCTTTAATTTAAGAGACTCATACTTGATGTGGCCTTGATTGCCACATTCATAGCAAGTGACATCGTTGGATTTCTCTCTTAGACTAGGAGTTATCTTCTTGAAGCCTTTTCTTTTTTTTCTTCTCTTGATCAACTCTTTCGTCCTCTTAGAGAGCATTGCTAGCTCCTATTCTTCTTTGTCACTTTCTTCATCAGTTGAGGTGATCTCTACCTCCTTCTCTTTTATTGAAGCTTTAAGAGCCATGGTTTTTCTCTCTTTTTTTGGTTTGTCTCCTTGGCCTCTTAGCTTTTTCATTTGTTCATCTTTTTGTAAGGCCAACTCATGAGTTAAGAGTTTGCCTATCAATACATCGGTTGGAACCTTTCCAATCTCCGGATTGGACTCTTGTATGTTGCAAACTCTAGCACTAAATTTTTTAGAGGAAGAGTTTTAAGGATTTTTGTGTTTACCTCATAGATAGTGAGAGCTCTTCCAAATTTCTTCATGTTAGTGACAATGGACAAGAGCTTATTTGTCATTTCTGTGATGCTCTCATTATCCTTCATCATGAAGAGTTTCCATTCGGTGACATATATCTCCAAATGACTTGATTTGACTAGAGTTATGCCTTCATGATAGTTCTCTAGAGTCTTCCAAATGGCATGTGTTGTTTGATAATGTTGCACTCTTCCAATATTGCTCTAGAGAGTGAGCTTAGAAGAATGGTCATTGCTCTCTTATTTTTGCCATTTGATCTCCAGTGAGCTTCAACCCATTCTTCCTTTGGGATTAATTCTTCATTACCATCAACAACTCTGATGGGTGGCTTCCATTCCTTGATGAGCACATCCCAAAGGTCCACCACATCTATGCCAAGATAGATCTCATCCTATACTTCCAAAAAGTATAGCCTATTCCATCAAAGTGAGGCTTGAGTTGTGAGTGGATTCCCTCTTGTGCCATGATCTTTGTTCACCCAATGAAGGTTTGATTGTAAAGCTTGGCTATGATACCACTTGTTGGCCCTATGCACCAAGAAGGGGGGGTTAAATTAGTGTATAAAAATTAAATCAAGAAAGGGAGAAATGAAATGAGTAAAAAAGAAACATATGATTTAGAGTGGTTCGGGTATAAACGACCTACTTCCACTCCCCAATTCTTAGAAATTAGGTGTTCCACTATCCTTCAAAGATGTTTTCAAGCTTACACCAAACTTTTACACTTGTGTTTTGACAGGCTCACACAACAACCTATACTCTTGTGTTTTGAGGCTCACACAACAACCTTTACACTTGTGTTTTAACAGACTCACATAACAACCTCTCTTAGTATTTTGACAAGCTCACACCATAACCTATTATAATTGGTGTTTATGCTCACACCCAACAATAACTTAAAGAATAGGAAAGATTGAACAACAAAATTGCAAAAGTTTGATTACAAAGTTATCAATTCTCTTGCATTTACATATGTTTGATGAGGTATTTATAGCCTCTAGCCACCAAAGAGACGTTGCCATAAAACTGGTACAAAATAAAAAAAGTATGCTAGACAGATTTTCGCATTAAATGCTTGATAGTCACAATTCGCGGTCGCTACTACTTTTTAACGGTTACGAAATCCAAATTCCATACGAAAAATCCCGTTTGTGTCTAATGGCTAGTCTATGTGACAACTTCTTATTAGTTCACTAGGAAAATATAGCTGTTGCCTTTCACCTGCTCGTAAAAGTAACTGTCACGATTTTTCTTATACAGGACGCGACTGAGGACGCAAATTCATCTGCCAAAAGTGTTAATCTTCTTCTTTTGGGTTCGTGGTCGCTACCAACAAGTTCTCATCGTGATTTTTGACTTCCAACGGTTACCTAGGACATTTTTCAAGCTGTGGTTGTGGACTTGATTCCCTCTTTAGTTACTTCAAAATTTGCAGTCGTGTTTGAGGCATGACTTACTCTGCGAATTCGTCTGTGACTCCGGCTTTCCTTTCTTTAAATTTGTCGTTGCAGAGAAGTGGTCCGCGAATACATCTGTCCATTTTGTCAACCTGCCTTAGTCTAGTTTGCGATCGTGATTTATCAAGTTACGGTTGCAAATTAGGAGACACTAGCTTACTTTGTAGATTTTTTAACTCCATCCAACTTTCAATGTAAAGACTAACTAAAAATTGCAAAATAATACTTAATTTGAATCATTAGAATTGATCAATTCCCTTTGTCAAGATAAAAAAAAGTTAACCACCCTAGTCCAAAAATAAATTATTACAATAATCAAATTACCTAAACACCTTCTGCTTAATTTATGTTTTTTTTAAATTTTTTCGTTATCCCAAAATTTTTTTTCATTTTTTCATATAGTATGCATTAATCGTTGGGTTGAATCACTATTTTTGCCGTCATGTATTAATTATTTTTTATAATATTATCTTTTTCTATGTTAATTATTATCATATGATTTATTATTATCACTATTTTTTCTCTCATGTATTATTTTTCTAATATGATTTATAACATAATTATTATCATATGATTTATTAATTAATTTTTTGATATTATCTTTTTGTATGTTATTTATTATCATATTATTTTTTTTGTATGTTACTTATTATCATATGATTTATTTATCTTTTTGTATGTTATTTATTATCATATTATTTTGTTGTATGTTAACTATATCATATGATTTATTTTTTTGTAGGTGAACAATAATATAAGTACATGCAATTAAAAAATATTATAAATTTTAGGTCATTTTGAGAAATAAAGTAAAAAATTACAGATATCTTAAGGATTAAAATTTATGAACCATGTGAAAAATAAAGTAAAAAATTACAGTTATCTTAGGGATTAAAATTTATGAACCATGGGGTTAGTAATCTCATTAGAGATTGATTATTAAAGACATGAGAGGTTAGATTTTAATTAAGACTGTTCTCATGGGTTAGCTAAACTTTTGGAATTATTAAATTTAACCTGTATCATACGTATTAAATATAGTATTATTTACTAATATTATTACTTAGTTAAGCAATTTTATGTACTAAATAATCTCATATTTCTTGCCTCTTTTATATATATTGAGTCAAAGTCTTAATTTAAGCTGATTTTAATATATCTTAGAAACTTGAACTTCATTTTCATTATTTGTATTAGGTCTTACAACTTTATTTGTGAGGTTCATATCATACACACACACATATCCAAAATAAAAGAAAGTTGATTTTTTTTACTTCACACATCATTTTAAGTTTTCTTTACAGCTCTTAATGGTCACTATTTTATATTTTTTTGTCATATAGTGATAAAATTAAGATTATTGTAATTATAAAACATTTAACTTACATTTATTATTAAATCAATTACGACACATATGATCTTTAACATTAATTAATACCAATATTAAAAGTTGAATAATTAGTTTTAATTTATATATGAGATAAATTTTTAATTTCAATGAAAATATAAAAAATATATATATTTCATATATGATGTATAATTTTTTTAAAATCACTTATCTTAAAAATATTCTATAAATATTCTTTCAATTTCCAAATTAAGTTTTAACTATTTATAGTTTATTACAAAAAGAGAGGAGTGGATAAATTTATGAAATCAATAATTTAATTTTAAAATTTTTTTAAATCATATGTAGGTTAGTATCACCTAATATATATATATATATATATATATATATATATATATATATATATATATATATATATATATATATATCAAAAAAAAAAAAAAAAATTATTTTTTATATTAAAAAAATATAAAAAAAA